>JAODAL010004768.1:10000-151790 GCA_025379985.1 Phyllomedusa bahiana
GCCGAAACCCGCGGCCAAATCCGCCGTGTGTGCATACCCTAAGAATGTACAAGAGAGTGGAAGTCGCACATCTATTGCTGTAGGAGATCATTTCTTGGGGTGTTCGTGGAAAGATGACCAGTTCAATGTGTGCAGAATAAAGCAAATCCACGGCACACCACTTCATGCAGAAATGTGAATTTCATGTCTGAACTGAAACGTTACGTGGTACCTCTAGATTTCACTCATGCTTATTTTCCAATGAATGTTGCTGGAGAACACTACATGTTTCAATACATTCACATTTCTGCATGAAGTGGTGTCGTGGATTTGCTTTATACTCCTCGTGGAAGAATGACATGAATGGTGAGGCCTGTGATAGGCTACAATAGGCTACAATGTCACGTGACCACTGATTGTGGCGCCAACAACTGCAGTAGCAGTGGCACAAGAACAGAGGGGTTTTAAAGGTCAGCTTTTGCTTTACTTTTCTAGTTTACTTTATCTCCAACCTGCTGTGATTTTTTATTTTTTTTTCTTAAATTGGACAAACGTATTAAGAGGGGTTTTTCACCAAGCAATTTCACAGAGTCGCAGGCAGTTTCAGTCTTACACTTTCTAGTTATCTGTGGGTGGTTCTATAACAGTGATTAACATATAAGCTCTTCTATTCTGAGCTGATGTGCTGATCACTGCTATAGAACCACCTACCAGCTACAGAGACGTAAATGCAGGAGATTTAATCTGTAGGTAAACCCCACAGATCTCCCAGGAGTTAAAACAAAGAAAACAAGTTCTTTTCAAAGATAATCTAATCTTGTTAGAGATAAAGATTGCTCTCTCTGACCATGGTAACGTCACTGTCTAATCAGGAAGGGAAATATGGATGGTAACCTAGAGACACTTGTGTGGATAAAATCTCTTATCTCCTGACCAGGACAATATCAAAAGAGCTATGTATTTAGATAATTACCTGTCCCCATATGTTGAACGCTCATCCTTTCAGAGAGAAAACCCGTTTAAGCACTTTTCAGAAATGAATAAAACTTAGTTAGGTTCACTTATACTTGTGTTCTTATAGTCTGATTGTTCTTGGGGACAAAACGTTACAGGTCTGAGGATGTTTCTTTACCTTTGTTTTCCTTTATCATATTGTTTTTGGGGTACATGTACTGTACGTGTGGTAGATTTGGTTCTGAAATTTATGTGACTGAGAGGCTGTTACATAGATCTAAATGAATATGTTTCTGCAGGATGTGCATGGATTTCCACAGGACATATGTAGATTAAAGGGAAGTAAAATTGACATGGGAAGCTTGCAAATAAAATAACAAACATTTTCACCTTTCATTATTATTAAAAATTCTGCACCGTTTTAGTTTTAGCTGCTCCTTTAGTGATCCATTGTTTACAGCTCGTCTCCAGGGGATACGACCAGGGCTGAGAGCTCCTCCCTCCTGGTCAGACATGCTCAGACATCACTTCTCCTCTCACTCAGCTGAGTGTTCAAACCCCAGGTGCTGTCATTGTACTCCAATCCTCTGTACTCCTTAGTAATTAGGCAAACAGTGTAAATAAATAAAAAAAGAAAACTCAATCAGGTTTGTGCATTGAGAAAGAGAAAAAAATCCCACAGGTTTGGTTCCTGCAGGGATTTGAACCTAGGACCCATGTGCCTGGAGGCAAAAACTTTACCTCTCAGCTACTCACAATGCTTTACATAAACCTTTCTATAACTAGAGAGAGGAAAGGCCTGGTGATGTCTTTCTGCTGTTTCAGATGATATGCAGTTCAAACAAATCACACACGCCCCCTTCTGAGCACACAGAGCTGAAGAGCTGGATGCAGGAGGTATGACATTTCTGCAATAAATACGTCTTGTATGAATATAGACTTCTCCCCATACATTCATGACCTTACGAGCTTGAGCATCAGTGGGCAGGTCACTTTCTCCAATAAGATCAACACATTCATTTCCTGCTGCCGAGGACAAAGCAGAGTGTTCTGAATCTGACAATACAATCTATATTCTGAGTGATCTGGATTTTGAGGAGCCGCAGAAGAACTAGAATATTAACTTTGTGGATTATTTTCACACAGTTCCACAGTTTGATGTAGCTTCACCTATTGTTATCATTGATCGTCTAGTAGATATCTGTATGAGTTTTTTATACATATTTCATGACCTGTCAGTTCAATATGAAGACAAGAGAAAAAAAAAAAAGAATAGCAGGTATTTGGAAAACCCTTGACATTCACTTAGTGCCATGAACATCTATAAAGTTTTGTCTCTGGCGTGTTTGTCTGGTTTCTGTTATAAGCTCAAAGGAATACGGGAACCTTGAGAGAGTAATCTTCCATGTTTCCATTGTAACCTAACTGCTAGCACTGAGGATTATGTGTGGCGTACCCTATACAGGGAGAAGGCATGGTGCTGCTCATATATTTACAATTAGACATTTATTACTTGGTACAGTCAACTCCTCGGGGTACTTTTGTCTTCCTTATGTTCCAGTTGCACCGTGAAAACGTTTGGGTACATTGTACCTAATTACAAATTGCTCCCTTTATTTATTGAGGCTGTTTTGGGTGCTTTATTAAAGTGCAGCGCAACCTTACAGCCAAGGTATAATGGGGATTTATAGGAATAATAATCCCCTAATAAAATGTCATTGTCATGATATGCGCAGTTGTGCTCATTCCAGACAGCGGGCGCACTCATGTCGACATTCATTATATTCATCCTGCCAGCACCTACTCACCTCTCCCCGCTTCTGCTGCATCCGGTGCACATGCATGTCCTCCTTAAGGCATGCTCTGGCCTCTTTAAGGCCTCGTTCACACGGCTTATTTGGGCACGGATTGGCGCCGTACTCCGCGCCGGATTTGCGCTGCAGTACGGCGCCAATCCGTCCCTGTCATTTACGGTAAATCCACGGCTCTCATAGAGAACAGTGGATTCCGTCGCTCCTCCCTGCTCAGCGAATCCGCCGGGCGGGGAGAAACTGACATGCACATTATTTACGGCGCGGACGCCCCGTAGATAATGCATTGTCTATTTGGCCGGGTAGCAGCGCCCCCCGTCCCGCCCCTTATTCACGGTGGATTTGTGAGCTCAATACAGCTCACAAATCCGTCGGGAATAAGCCGTGTGAACACGGCCTAAGATGTAAAGGACCAGCGCATCATGGGGGCTCCAATGACCGGCTACTACCTGGGACCTAAACGACTTCCTTCCTCTGTTCTGGGCCAGTTTTTGGTGTCAGTCTGTGCTCTCTCCTGCTGTACCTGCCGCACATAGACTGTTAACCCTCAGCCTGCTGCTATCCAGTTACACTACTACGCCTCTGTCTGTGGGGCTTATTAATTTCTAGTTATACCCCTGAGCATATGTTTATTATGTGACTATTTGCAGGACTCTCCAAATATATCTGTCGGTACCACATGTTGGGTTCTTTTCAGTTTGCTAACATGATCACTGTTTCAACAATCAATGGCGTTTTTTAAATGTTTTATTACTGTTTTTTTTTTTTTATGGCATGTGCAACCAATTCTTTATGTCCTCTTTTCTTTTTTGAGTAGGTCTTTTAACCTGTAGGCGTGTGCTTCCCTAATAAGTGGTATCTATTGTCTGGTATACGAGCTCTTAACCTTACTAAGGTCACTTTTAACCTTGTTTGTAATCATTTCTGATTGCATTTAACTCATATGCACTGTTTACCACCTATATAGCCAGATGAAAGCACAAGTTTGGTGCCATCAAGGGAACCTGTCACATAGGTTATTCCCCCCCTTGCTGGGGGGCATCACAAGCAAATGTCAGACCTGCTGTTTCCAGCACTGTGTCCCTTATTCTGTAGATGCAGCAGTTTTAGAGCATTTACCCCTCAAATCTTATTCATGAGCAGGTGTTAGCCCCGCCCATCAACGGCTAGCCCCGCCCACTGACAGTTATTTCATGTGTTTCTACCTATTCAAAGTAATAGGTTTATCAGTTGAGGTGGGCGGGTCTAGCCTCAGGTGGGCGGGGTTTGAAAAAACTGACTCTTTGAATGACTCTTCTGGCTGTAAACTGCAGATTTGAGCATTAAATACATGAAAACTACAGCATCTTACAGAATAAGGGACACAGCGCTGGAAGCAGCAGGTCTGTCACTAGCTTGTGCTGCCCTCAGCAAGAGGGGAATAAACTATGTGACAGGCTCTCTTTAAAGGGGTTGTCTCACTATAAGAATTGCTATTTATGTTAAAGATCTGGAAAAAACAACTCACTTTGCAATATGTGTCCATTAACAGTGTCTTACCTATTCCTCTTGTATGGGCTGCATCAGCTCCTCATGTCGCCATAGCTACAGACCTGTTTGATCTCCCCTGATAGGCTGCCAGTGCTGGTCGCTATAGCTACACACCGTTCATCTTCCTGATAGGCTGCCAGTGCTGGTCGCTAATAGCTAAAAACACCTGTTCATCTCCCTGATAACGCTGCCAGTGCTGGTCGCTATAGCTACACACCTGTTTGATCTCCCCTGATAGGCTGCCAGTGCTGGTCGCTATAGCTACACACCTGTTCGATCTCTCCTGATAGGCTGCCAGTGCTGGTCGCTATAGCTACACACCTGTTTGATCTCTCCTGATAGGCTGCCAGTGCTGGCGCTATAGCTACAACCTGTTTCGAGTCCTCCCTGATTAGGCTGCCAGTGCTGGTGATAAGCTACACACCTGTTTGATCTCTCCAGATAGCTGCCAGTGCGGGTCGCTATACACACACCTGTTTGATCTCCCTGATAGGCTCCAGTGCTGGTCCTATAGCTAAAACAGCCTGTTTGATCTCCCCTGATAGGCTCCAGTGCGCGCTATAGCTAAAAAACACCGTTCATCTCTCCTATGGCCTCCAGGCGGTCCTATAGCACACCCCTGTTCGATTTCCCGTAGGCTGCCATGCTGGCTTATAGCTACACACCGTTTGATCCCCCTGATGGGCTCCCCAAGTCTGGTCGCTATAGCACAACCTTTTTGATCTCTCCTGATAGCTGCCATGCTGGCGCTATAGCACACACCCGTTTGATCTCCCCTGATAGGCTGCCAGTCGGGGCTGCTATTTTTACACACCTGGTGTCTTAACTCGGCCAATGTACCAAAAAGCCCTAAAATTCACAAATGAAACCGAGAAAACGGGACTGGTAAGATGAATAAATTTTAGGAGAAAACCCCCTTTAAATGCATTGCAGCTATCTCTATTTAATAAAGACAGTGAGCAGTGACCTATCCTTCATGATTCTGCCATCATTTCAGTAGCGCCCTTGAGTTTTCCTCTCTATCTGAAAACCAAGGCGGGCAGACAAAAATCCCTGCTGAATTTAGAAATGGCCGGAAAAAAAATCTAGTATGTGAAGCGACACATGAATTAAGTTGTGTCTACCTGCAGGAAGTAATTGGTCGCCATTAATCATTGCCTGAAAGGTTTCTCAGCTGTCACAGGAAGGAGTGAAGTGCAAGAAAGCGGTTACTTAAACCCAGCGCTTTCTGTCCTTATTAATTATCGAAAGCCATGAACGCAGATTACATTTTTGTTCAATTATGTCTGAGGCCTGGATGTGGAAAGGTGGAGAGAAAACACGGGCCACACTTTCATTAACACAAGACAAGCTGTTAAGAAAAAAACTAGATGTTTGTCAGAGGTTTTATTACTTGTCCTGCAGCCCAAAATTACATCCGGATCAAGAGAGTGACTGCTGGATATGTGTTGTCAGCGCCGCGGCTGCATTTGATTTCATTTCACTAAACTCGTTTAATAGACGCGACGTCTGGAGGTGATTGATATCAGAACTTGATATTGATTATGCCGCGCAGCAAGGCAATGTATGAAGCAGCACTGAAATAATAGGCTTGAAGTATGTGAACCCCTGGATCCTGAATACCGCACTTCACAGTAACCTCAAGTGGAGCATTTTCACTCCGCACTTGTCTGCTTAGGAGAGTGCTTATTGTTTTTTTCTTATTTATATAATTAGGACAGAGATGTATGCAGGGGAGAGGTTATGGAGAGCCTTCTATGCCATTGTATGCAGCTTGAACTGAATTTGCTGGGCAATGGGTAGCCAGTAAAGGGACAGCGATATCCAAGGTCCCTCTAACTTTATCATTTAGCGTCCTCTTTTAACTCCTTAACGACCGAGCACCGTCTTTTGACGGCGGCCGGTGCGGGTCGTTCGTCTGCAGCGACGTCTTTTGGCGTTGCTGCAGACATCAGAGTTTGTGGCTCCCGGGGCCGCAATTGGGCTGGGATCGGGGCTGTACTACACAGCCCCGATCCCAGAGCATGTCCTGCGAGCATCGGGGAGCGGAGGAACCTCCGCACCCCGATGCTTTAACCCTTTGGTTGCGGCGGTACATTACTGCAGCGCAATCAAAGGGTTCCCCTGCTCTGTTGGGTGATCGGAACACCCGGTGAGCCGACAGAGCCCGGGGGACGTCTGCACAGTCAGCCCTGGGGATCTAGAGTGGCCCCAGAGCTGTCTGTGTATGATGCTAGTGACCAGGACAGACTGTGTGCTGTCCAGATCACTGCCTGTGTCAGACTGACACAGATTATAATGTATTAGCATATATGAATATGCTAATACATTACTAAGTGTAAAAAAAAATAAATGTAAAACAGCTCTCCCTTCATGGGAGTAAAAAAAAAAAAAGTAAAAAAAAAGAAAAAGAAAAAGTGTAAGAAAAAAGAATAAAAAAATAAATAAATAAAATAAAAATAAATATTTAGTAAAAAAATAATTGTGCATAAATTACACACA
This sequence comes from Phyllomedusa bahiana, assembly GCA_025379985.1. NCBI lineage: Eukaryota > Metazoa > Chordata > Amphibia > Anura > Hylidae > Phyllomedusa > Phyllomedusa bahiana. The sequence goes on from JAODAL010004768.1 coordinate 16,777, forward strand.
CAAAAAAACCTACACATATTAGGTATCCACATGACCGTAATAACCTGTAGAATTAATCTAACAAGTTATTACGTGTGAAATGTGAATGGTGTAAAAAAAAAAAAATTCTGCAATTATTTATACGTGAACTTACACTATTCCCCCATAAAGTACAACTTGTACTCGAATAAAACGAGGCCTCGTACAACTGCGTCATTGAAAAAATGAAAAAAGTTACAACTGTTGAAACGCAAGGAGGCAAAAACTAAAAAAATGTTCTGGTCATTAACTACTTTTCAGGCGTTCGGCTTAAGGGGTTAAGGTGACACTGTGGACTCGAGAACATCAGCACATTGGTTAGAAGGATTACTATGAGGGTATCCCATGATATCATCATCAATACAAGTAATCATGACATATTCTACTGCGCTGGAACTATGCAACCACAATAGTCTGTGACCCCAGTGAGACTTGCCATCTTCTTCTCTATGTGTAGTGGCGGAACTTCGAACTCCTGGGCTCCCACCCACCATGTGGTGCCATTTATGATACTGGTGTCTTCCTATGTGGCACAGGAGCCCCTGGGCCACCTCAGGACATCAGAGCCCTATAGTGACTGCTGCCTCTCCACCCCCAATAGCTATGCCTCTGGTCATAGGAAGTCAATTGGGGGTACTAATTTTAATTAACCCCACAAAAGACGTCATTCTGAACTTTAACCCCTTTAAGCCCCAGGCCTGAAAAGTAGTTAATGACCAGCACATTTATTTAGTTTTTGCCTCCTTGCGTTTCAACAGTTGTAACTTTTTTTTATTTTTTCAATGACGCAGTTGTATGAGGCCTCGTTTTATGCGAGACAAGTTGTACTTTATGGGGGAATAGTTTAAATTCACTTATAAATAATGGCAGAATTTTTGTAAAATTTTTTTTACATTTTTTACAACTTTTTTTACACAATTCACATTTCAAACGTAATAACCTTTTAGATTAATTCTACAGGTTATTACGGTCGTGTGGATACCTAATATGTGTAGGTTGTTTTTAATTTTTTTTTTACACTTTTTCATGTTTTTTCCTTTTTTTTTAAATCCCATGAAGGGAGAACTGTTTCACTTTTTTTTTTTTTTTTTTACACTTGGTAATGTATTAGCATATTCATATATGCTAATACATTATAACCTGTGTCAGTCTGACACAGGCAGTGATCAGGACAGCACACAGTCTGCCCTGATCACTGGCTTGTTACACAGACAGTCCTGGGGCTACTCTAGGTCCCATGGGCTGACTGTGCAGCCGTTCCCCGGGCTCTGTTGGGTCACCGGGCGTTCCAATCACCCGACAGAGCAGGGAAACCCTTTGATTGTGCTGCAGAGATGAACTGCGGCAATCAAAGGGTTAAAGCACCGGGGAGCGGATGTTTCCCCCACACACCGGCACCTGCGGGAGCTGCGCTGGGATCAGGGCTGTGTAGTACAGCCCCGATCCCAGCGCTGCTGCGGCAAACTCCAATGTCTGCAGCGACGCCAAAAGCCGGCGGACGGTCGTTAAGGAGTTAATAGGAGTGCTGACCATTTTCTTCGTTATAACAAGACAAGCCTGATGTCCCCTGATAAACCATTGTTTATTGAAAGGGGGAAATGTGTTTGGACCTTTGGGACAATAGGATGCACTTGTCTTTTTTTTATACCAGTATTAGTATAATGCATATGGTGAATACTCAGGGTCAGCTAAGTGGTCCGCTTCTGATAGGTAAAAGTGAAAGGGCAAGAGTAGGGATAATTATTATTTGTTTTAGAGCACCATTAATTACAGGGCGCTGTATGAGCCAGAGGGTTCAGGTGCAGAATATAGGATAAATAGAAGGTAAGACAAATACAATAATACTAAGTGACACACTGAGACGGAAGGAGAGAGGACCCTGCCCATGAGAGCCTACAATCTACAATGGGGAAGGAGTGGGACGAAGTTGTGTGTATTATGGTGGAATGACGGAAGGGTTATTGTAGGTTATAGGCTATTCTGAAGAGATGAGTTTTTAGTTTGCACGTGAAACTACAGTAGTAAAGGTGGCGGAGAGTCTGCTGTGTTGGGGCAATGAGTTCCAGAGTGTGGGGGGAAGCACAAGAGAAGTCTTGGAGACAGTTGTGTGAGGAGCTGATAAGAGGAGAGCAGAGAAGAAGGTCCTGTGAGGAGCGGAGATTGCGTGAGGGGAGGTATCACTAGATTAGGACAGAGATGTATGCAGGGGAGAGGTTATGGAGAGCCTTCTATGTCATTGTGTGCAGCCTGAACTGAATTCGCTGGGCAATGCGTAGCCATATCATATAAAGGGATAGCGATATCCAAGGTCCCTCTACCTTTATTATTTAGCTTCCTCTCTTAAGGTGGCACTGTGGACTCAAGGGAACATCAGCACATTAGTTAGAAGGATTACTATGAGAGTATCCAAGGATATCATCAATACAAGTAATCATGAACAAACATTGTGATATAAAATTAATTATTGACTCTCAAAACTGTGTCCCTGAACTTTATGTACTATAAGTAATAGACTATAAATATTCTATTTTAAATATCGGCCATCATTGTTTTTTTTGTATACTGGGATCTGGGAATTTTTTTTAATGACTTTTTAATTTTGACTTTTTATTTAGGTGTATTAAAAAGATATGTTTTAAGAGGGCTTGGTTTCCTATGGTAATGACTTTGAAGTTAACTGGACACTCCGGATGACGTCTGAAAATTGGTTTTGCCGCGGCAGTTTTTAGACGCATGTAATCAGTGTTCGTCTGAAAGTACAGTCCTTTCTAAAATCTTTTGTCTGGTATACCTTGCATAGTAAACTTAATGTACCTAAAAGGCGCATTACGCAATCGAGGTACATAGCGTATCAGTGCTAGTGTATGTAATGCGTCTAACGAGGCACATTGCTCTACAGAGGCGCATAACGTATCATTACCAGTGTATTTAATGCACCTGTCAAGGCACATTGCATTATGGAGGTGCACAGCGTATCATTACTACTATATTTAATGTGCCTTTTTAGGTGCATTACACTGTGTTGTGCCCGGTGTATAATGCAGCTAGTTTTGGGACAAATACTTTTTTTGGCACAACATACACCAAAACTATGCCAAATTTGGATTGGGACATGGACTGGAAAAAAAAAACTGGAATACCTGGTGCAGTTTTAGACAGAAGATCCTTGGCGCACCAGAGAAAATTATTCTGAGGGCCCAGCCTTTATCTAAATAGGACATGTGCAGGAACACTTTCAAATAATCTTTGCACATGAACGGTTTTTACGGTGATGGGTTTTGAAGTCGGCTCCAAATGTGGTTGTCTTCTGCTACAACTTTGGGGCCCTGAAATATTAGGTGCAAATTGTTCCAGAGATTGGGCCCACCAAAGGATGCTCTGGTACTCTGGTGTGCAAGTCTGACGTTTAGGACGTCCATGGGACACATCAGGTTGGTTGAGCTCAGTCCGGGTTAATGATATCGCACTTCTTCACCCCAGCACATAGAAATACACCTCTCCAACAACTCTCCACATAGAAGAAAAGAACTGCATGAAACGTTGTCTTTTAAATTAGCCCAATGGCATCTATATTGGTCAATAGAAACCAACTGAAATGCACATTGCTGAGTGATCGAAAACTGTTTTTCCCTTTAAAAGTGGAAAAATTCGAAAAACGGGCTTGAAGATTAGTCAAAAAATGGATCTAGTTATAGGGTACCTAGAAGTAGCCATGGTATCCAGACCTGGAAAAGATCCAAAGCCCTGTCTGCCACATATGAAGACACCAAGGATATAAATGGCCCATGGTAGTTGCCGGTCATACTACAGATTTTTCAATGGGTTCAGAAGCCTCAAGTTACAAATAGAAACCTAATAATTAACTAAGAAAAGGTCACATGGCAGATTTTATTAGTGAAGAACTGCAATTGTTTGGCCTTTGGGTATGTATATGCATAAACGGTTTATCTACATTATAGATGGTTACAGCCTCCCCAGTATATAGCATTTTTAAATGCACGGTTAGATTTTATAATTGTCCCATTTTTCATTCCAATTATGGTTATTGTGCACAAAAGGTCTATGTAAGCATAAGAGGAAAACAACATTTGTCCCCAGCCTCTCTGATACCCACCGCACTCTATGCGATCTATGATGCATGGCCTCATTTCATATGATAGATGACTGCTTCCATATGTTTTGACCACAAGCGATGGCAATATAAATATATTATGATAGTATGTGATAGACCTTAATAATGTATTGCATTGCCCTTCTCATTTGTCATCCAGTGTTTTTCCCGAAAGGAATGTTAAGATTTTTTTTTTCTTGTGTATTTAGTTAAACTACATAAAGATTTCCTTATTAATGTTTGATGTGTATTCTATGTAATGGTAATGCGTAGGCAATTTGTGATGGTAAGAGAATATGACGGGTTTTGAATTGGAGGTAATGTGGCCCCATTTTACATCCAATGTTATTGCCGCAGCCCCCAAGGTTACAGATAACAAAGCTTAGATCAGCATAAGGCGATAACATTTCACTTTAGTTTAAACCACAAGAGCTCTGGGTGTTGTGGCCATAAGGCCATTAGGGTATTTCACACGTGTTTTGGCAAAAATTGAGAATTGTTCATGATTTTTTTCTTTCTTTACAAAAACTGCATTGGCCACAGGTTAGCTGGAAGTCAAAAGGGAACTATAACATACGTTGTTTTTTTGTACTTTGGGTTCATTTATTGTCTGCCATTTATTTTCTAAATACAATATGGTTTGCTTCCATAGCTTTTTTTTTTCTACAAGAAAAAAATGCACACATGCGATGTACATTGCATTTCTTTAAGGTGTTTTTTTTTTGTTGGTTTTTTTTTTGGGGGGGGTGGGTTTTGGTGTTTTTCCACATTGTAAATCACGTAATGGATCACATGATTTGTAATGGAAAAAATTCAGAAAAAAAAATATCAAAGAGTGCATGTACCTATCTGCATTTTTTTTTCTTGCAGTTTTTTTTTAGTAATGCAGATAGGTACATGCACTTTTTGATATTTTTTTCTGAATTTTTTTCCCCCATTAGAAATCACATTACCATACATATTTACAATGTGGAAACACCCGCCCCCAAAAAAAAAATTAAGAAGCAATGTACATTGCACAAGTGCATTTTTTTTCTTGAGGTTTTTTTTTTTTTTTAGTAATGTAGACGCTTGAAAAAAAGCTTGAGCTTGAGTAATTTTTTTCAACAAAAATTTAACAATGTGAGTGTGAAAAATGCAAATGCACACATTCACACTTTGAGTTTTTTTCACCCATAAATTTTAAATGTAAGCGTGAATGTGTGCATCTGCATTTTTCACACTTACATTATAATTTTTTTTATTAAAAAAATAACTCAAACTCAAGCTTCTTCATATGTCATGCACTTTTTTATTGCAGTTTTTTTTTTTTTTTTTTAGTAATGCAGGTAGGTACATGCACAGGTACATGTGGATTTTTGATATTTTTTTCCCCATTACATGATTTACAATGTGGAACCCCCCCCCCCCACACCCTGAAAAAAATAAATAAATGCAATATACGCATTTTTGTGTGTAAGAAGCTTTATAACTTTTTCATGGCTTTTTTGGCTCCTTAAAAACTGAACAGGGTTTTATGTAGCTTTAATTTTTTATGTATTTATTTTGCAGCATTTCTACAAAATAATAAGGTTACCGTAATTGATTAGGTCATGCGTGGAATTTTCTGGCCTTCAAAAGTAACACATTTTTGTTCAAGTCTAATTTGAGCAAAAATTTGCAACCACTCCTCACTTTTTAAAAAAGTGGGTGGGTTTATTTAGAAGGGGCTTGACATTCCTTATATCAAATCTAACCTAACAAGGAGCCTTGAAACATGACAAGGAGTTTAAAGCCAAGTGAGTTACTCATCTGCAGGCAGCTGTTTTGTGATGTTTGCCCCTCCTCAGTGCAGAGCAGGGTTCAGACTGGCTGGGTGAGAAGCTAAAAAGGAATAATGTTCTTCATTAGAGAGAGGCACTCTGAAGGTGTGTGAAGATTTACAAGCCATGAACATTGCATTAAAATATATTTATTTATTTAGGACTCCCAGGAATCACCTACTAGAAGTAAGTTCTTTACACTTCCATCAGACCAATCAGAGTAACATGATCAGGAGTTTAAAGCCAAGTCAGTACTGCACTAAAGACAAAACAGATGTCTGCAGATGGGCACCTGACTTGGCTTTTAAAATCCCAGTTAAGTTTATGTTTCATGGGTCCTCAGTAGGTAAGATGCAGCTATAAGGAATGCTATTTCTAATAGATGTTGCTGGAGTCCTAGTTCGCCTCCCTTGAGCTTATTCCTTTTTAGCTTCTCACCTAGCCATTCTGAACCCTGCTCTGCACTGAAGAAGGGCAAACAAAAAGCTGTCTGCAAATGAGTGAGTGGATTGGCTTTAAACTCCTTGTCATGTTTTAAATTCTGTTTGTTAAAAGGGTTGTCTTACTACATTGCTTCATCTTACCTCAGTCCTATTTTCTTAGTTTCATTTTAATTCAGTGGCGTGTTTACTGGCTTCTATTAGGCTGTAGTAGAAGCCAGGTCTGTAGCTATAGCAACCAGCGCTGGCAGCCTATCAGGAGAGATCAAACAGGTCTGCAGCTATAGCGACCTGAGGAGCTGATGTAGCCCATACAAGAGGGGCTATTTCAGAATAGGTAGGACACTGTTAATGGAGATATATATTGCAAAGTGACTTGTTTTTAAAAGATCTTTTACATAAAAAGCAATCCTTGTATTGAGACAACCCCTTTAAGTCAGATTTGTTGTTAAGGAATGTTACCTCCACTGGGTGGCTTTCAAGTTCTAGCCCTCTTGACTTAAAGGGGTTGTCTCAGTACAGACTGCACATTTTTCTCTTTCTTACAGCATTATATCCAGGGGCAGGTCTCTCCTCCTAGTAGGGTGTGTTTTCCCTCACTGAGGAGTGGTGACCTCATCATGCCCTTTCACTGTTCCTGCTCCCTCCCCAGTCTTCATTCCGTGTGAGCAGTGGGAAGGGACAGTTAAAGCTCTGCAGACCTTCTGCAATGGTCAGTTCTCATGCCTGGAGAGCGGTCACCTCTTTCCCAGGCTCCAGTCCTTGTAACCAATACACCTGTATTGCTGTAAGCAATTATACATACAGCCCCTTAATATTACAGAAAGTGACATCTTGTCATTGTGTCTAGCAGAGTGCATTCTATGTGTGTTATATCAGTGGGGGGAGCAGAGTGTATTCTATGTGTGTTATATGGCTGGAGGAGCAGAGTGTATTATATGTGTGTTATACGGGTGGGGGGAGCAGAGTGTATTCTATTTCTGTTATATCGGTGGGGGGAGCAGAATGTATTATATGTGTGTTATATAGAGGGGGGAGCAGAGTGTATTAAATGGGAGGAGGGAGCAGAGTGTATTATATGTGTGATATATTGGTGGGGGAAGTACAGTGTATTATATGTGTGTTAAATGGGTTGGGGGAGAAGAGTGCATTATTTGTCTGTTATATAGGTGGGAGGAGTGAATCTAGCATTGCCCAGATCCTTCACAACAGAGCTGTCCCTGGGAGAAGAGCAGAGCAGCCTTCAGGTTCACTTTCAGTTTGAGACAGCTCAGAGGGGAGTGAGCACAGGACAGCCAATCACAGCACACGGGGTGAACTAAATATCAGGCAGCCTATCCCAGCAAAGGGGGTGTGTTGTGGCCTGACCTCAGGCTGCAGTTTTAGGTGTAGAATACACAGATTAGCTAATAGCTGCTGTACTAAATTATTTAGGTAATACAAACCAATTGCAAAAGTGCTTATTTTTACTGCCCCCCATCTTTAAAGATTTGAACTTTGTAGCGAGAAAACACATTTAAGCTTATTTAAGTACTGTCATATAGAGAAAGACAAGTAACTATTTCTCTGAACACCAGGAATGAGGGACATTTTTCCTTCTGACCTATATGAGAGTGATATGGAGATAAGAACTTTCTGCTGTGTGGATTCTCTATGTGGAGGAGTTTAAGTTATTTTATGTAGCATTTGCATATATTATATATATAAAATAAGAAAATCCTTGACCACTTCACAAATTCACATTCTCGTCAGTGGCAATGGTTTTCTGATTGTATTTGTCGGACATAAATAAAAAGAAGATAATCCCAGTTTACTGTTCACATAGGGACCTTCTCTTGGTAATGCATTTTGACAGCTTGTATTTGCAAGCTCTGGTATAGTCTGTGGGTGAAAATTAGTGAGATATGAAAATCTGCTTTTTCATCAGCTCACATTATATCCCCATGTGTCTGACAATTGCTAGTAAACTTGGCAGAATACTCTTAAACTACACAGAAGGCTTTATGTTTATGAAGCTGAGACCATCTCAACCTTATTTCTAAGCTTTTTTTGTTTCATATAGATATTTTATAATGTTTAGGTTATGACTTAGGGTATGATCACACGGCGTGTAGAGTCCGTGTGAGCATACGCTTTTAGATGCCTGTTTGGATGTGACTGTCGGACCCCAAATGGACCCAAACACGGATCTGATAAATAGCAATCTGATTTACATTGCTTTTACTTTGAAACACACCTTGGCGTTCACACGAGTGGTCGCCGATACGAATCTCATTGCGTCTTTCGGATCCGTTCCAAGAATTGACACGTCAGTTCTTGGTCCGAAAGACGCAGCTGGAGCTCTATAATAAACTATAGTGTGCGATCCTGCTGCATCCAACACGCATCCAAACATGCAGCTGCATGTTGATACGTGTTGGATCAGTTTAGGATCCAATCGATGCAGCGTTTTAGGATGCGATTTTCGGATCCAAAATGGGATCCAAAAATGCTGTTTGAACGGACTCTTAAAAACCCTTTAAAAACTAAGGGAGGATATATCCTAAGGGGGGGGTATATAATGGAGGGATGGAAATTTCAAGTGGGATTTTAAAAAAACCAAAGGGGGGAAAGGGGTGGTATTATGGGGACCTTTTAAGGGACAGAAGGTACAACACATTATCCTTTGGATAAATCGGTTTAAAACATGCAGATCATCTAAAAACAGATCCAACACGTATCCAACACACATCTGGATGCAGCAGGATCGCACCCTATAGTTTATTATAGGGCTCCTGCTGCGTCTTTCGGACCAAGAATTGACATGACAATTCTTGGGACGGATCCGAAAGACAGACCCGAAAGACGCAATGAGACGCATTGGTGATCACTCGTGTGAAAGCCGATGCATGTTTCATATTAAAAACAATGTAAATTCACACTGCTATTTATTCGATATGTGCTTGGATACGTTTTTCGATGTGTGTTTGGATCCGTCTGTTGGACCCCAAACGGATGTTACACAGAGTAAAACACGCCGTGTGAACATACCCTAAAGAAAGTTTGCCTGCCCCCTTTATTATTTTAATGGTAGGAGGTCAGGAAGTTCCGTTTGTTGACATATAGCAGCATCACTTGCTGGAGGGGTCTTTAAAGGATGGAAATTTAAGTAATTGGGAACATAAAATTGAAGCAGGTGAATTCAATTCATTTGGTTTGATAAATTTGTGAGTACTCCACTTCAAGGCGAGGTTCACACAGCTTATTGCCAACGCAATTGCGGGGACGGATTTCGCTCCGCAATTACGCCGGCTGCTGTGTAGGGAAGCGAGTTGCCGGCAACTCGCCAGCCCCATAGACATGCATTATCCACGACGCGTATCCCGCCGGGATAATGTGCATGTCAATTTCTCACCCCCCACCCCCCCGGCGTATTCAGTTCTCTATGAGAACTGTGGATTACCGTAATGGCTGGCACGGATTCCAGCCATATTGCAGCGCAGTACGGCGCGCAATATGGCTGCAATCCGTGCCCAAAATAAGCCGTGTGAATGGCCCCCAAAGGTGAAATTCCTGTGAACAGAGTCCCTGCAAGGGGTGGCTGGTTTTAAAGGAAGAGTTGTCTTCAGGTCAGGTGCGTTGTGGCAATGGATTACTGGAATGTTTACCAGTGGAAATGCCTTCAAGGACCCCTCCATTTTTTGGGTGCTATATATGTTTATTTGTGATGTATTATTGATTTGTTATTCAATGTTCTGTTCTTAATGGAATTATTAATCCGTCTAGGCTGTTGTGGTCTTTCACCAAATACAGTTCAGCTTCATCTTTTAGTTTGAGGGTATGTTCACACGGCATTTTGGATCCGTGTTTGGATCCGAAAAACGAACTCAAAAGTGCTGCATCAATTGCATCAAAAATGCATCTAACACGCAGGTGTGTATTTGGATGCGTTTTTGCTGCAGCAGGAACGCACCCTATAGTTTTAAATAGGGTGTTTGCTGCAGCAAACGGATCGAGAATTGACATGACAATTCTTGGAATGGATCCAAAGACACATCACAAACACGCATGTAAAACACGCATCGGCAATCACTCATCTGAACACCCATGTGTGTTTTACACCGATAGCAATGTAAATCACACTGCACATTGTTAGATGCGAACATGCATCTAAAAACTGATCCAAAATCAACATGCCGTGTGAACATACCCTAACAAAGGTTGGGTTGGGGATCGTTCATCAGCAGCAAGTTTGCTTTACCTTAGTTGAGTAGTGCTCTCCAACCTATAGTCCTCCACTGGCAAAGTACATCCCAGCCAGAGCTGGCAATGGACGGCAGTCCCAGCATGATTGGTTTTGTAGTTTTGACTCAGAACTACATGCCAGTGTACACGTCGGTGGTGATTTAGAGGGAGAAACTTTTAATCAAGCAATTGAATGTTATGTTCGGGTAAAGGAGTAGTTTGCGTTGAGCTGGTTGATAATCTTTATGCTGACATCTCCTTTATCAAGCTTTATTCTAAGGCTAGGTTCACACGGCTTAAATGCAGGGCGTAATTACGCCCCGCAATTACGCCGTGTGGACGGGGGCGGGGGGCCGGCGCGTATACGCCGCTGGTAATTCACATGTCAATTATCTCCCCCCGCGGCGGATTCGCCGAGCGGGGAGAGGAGACGGAATCCATAGTTCTCTATGAGAACTGCGGATTACCATAATGACTTGAACGTATTCCAGCCGTAATTTGCGCACTACGGCGCGTAATTATGGACTGAAATACGTCCCATTTTAAGCCGTGTGAACATGGCCTAACTGTGCACTTATTACTGATCTGTATGTGTCCTTCTCCCCCTAACTAAAACCAGAACTCACCGGTCGCACACCTGTATCTTGTAGCTTTTCTAAATGGTCAGGGCTCCAGACAGAGACCAGAATTGTCATTAATAAGCTTGAAAATTTGCAATTAACAACAAGAACCGGTGTTAATTTTTAGTTAAAGGGGTTGTCCAATAAAGAAAAATCACATGGCATTGGGGCCAAAGTGGACAAAAACCAAAACAAAAAAAAAAGAAAACTTACCTACCTGTCCTCAGCCAGTGCTGCTGCTCTAGAGCTCACTAGTGATTTACTGCTCTTCACTTCTGGGTACTCAGAGGAGAGGCTCGTGCTCCATTCATTTACAATGAAGCAAGAGACTTTCCAGTGTGTTGGGACAAGAACCCAGAAGTAAAGAGGAATGGATTACTGGTGAGTATTTGAGAGGCAGCAGTGGAGGACAGGTAGGGAAGTATCAGGTTTTTTTTTGCCCATCTTGTATCAGTATCATGTAAATTTTTCCATTTTTTTTTTTTTTAGTGGACAGACCCTTTGACATCTAGTTCCTGAATGAGTATATTTGATTCGGGCCAATGTCTCTTGATAGTTCTTTGTCCTCAGTATTTTGCATCAGTCTTTCTAAGCCACATATCTTTGTGGGATAAATTTGCAAAAAGAAATTGACTTGGTATATTTATTATTTGATGCTTTTTCTCCCAGTAGAATTTTCATCTCATGATTTGCAATGTGGAAAAAAAAAAGACTTAAAAAAAATGTCAACCATGCACATAGGCATCTTTTGGTGCAGGAAAAAATACTTCTGAAGGTGTATGGGAATAAAAAACGCTTTACTGCCAGCATGCTGCATTAAAAAAATAAATAAAATCAGTATACCCAATATACAACTAAAGAGAAAAAAAATGCCACAAAGAAAGAAGCAACGTTTATATTGTATTTTATATCTGCCTATTCACTTCCAGATAATATCTGGCCTCTGCAGTTTTTGCTCCCCAAAAATATGGTTTAGTAACTTTTTTTGTAAAACTGCAAGGTGTAGAACTGGCCTTAGGCTATGTCCACACTGCACAGGAAAATGATCGTATCTTCGGCACTTTTAGTTTTTTAAAAGCGCCGAAGATACGATTGTTCCTGCAGCCCCATAGACAGCAATAGGAAAGACGAGCTGCAGTCTACACAGCTCGTCTTTTCTCTGCTCGTCTTTATACAACATGTTGTATAATACGCCGGCGCTTCTCGTTTTCTTGCCGTCTTCCCATACAATGCTATTGTATGGGCGGCGTCAGGAAAACGAAAAGCAACCATGATCTTTGCACACAGTGTGACAAAGACCGCGGTCCTGCATCAGAGGAAAAACGTCCGCTTTCAGGCCGTTTTTGTCCGATGCAGTACAGACATAGCCTTAAGGTGCTTTCACACGGTGCGTTTTTTATGCGGTTTTTTATGCTTTTTTTTTGTGCAGGAATGCACAGCAATTAATGCTGTACAATGCTGCACAAAAAGCGGCAAAAATCGCAGTAAAAATTGCTATTTTTGCCGCGATTTTACCACGATTTTTGCCGTGATTTTTGTGCAGCAATGTACAGCATTAATTGCAGTGCCTTCCTGCACAAAAAACGCATCAAAAACACACCTAAAATGCACTTTGTGAAAGCTCCCTTATACTTTTTCTCCTGGTCCCGCCAAGTAATCTTGAAATATAGAGACCAAAATATGCAAGTGTGAAAGGGGCCTAGGAATTGGGAAAAAAATGAGTGTTTTCTTGCTTTAGGACTGCAGAGTATATTGTTATAAAATATGTAGCATAAAATCTACCTTTCACTTTTTGAATCTACGTTTTTCAGTAGATTCATTCTGGTCCTCTATGCAGCAGCATCATCCTATTGTCTATGCTGCACGCTGTACATAAACATAAGGCACAGAAACGGAGTCTGCATTCTGCCTACTCAGATTCCCTATACAGACCTGGAGCTTTGCTATACTACTACTAATGCAATAAACATGTGCAATATGGAATATGGGGGTCTAAGGGTCCGTCTACACGGCAAGGGTTTACAGTCAGTTTTCCAGTTGATTTTCACATTTTGAAACGGGTGAAAAAATGATTATAAAAGGGGTTGTCTCACTACAAGGATTGCTCTTTATGTTAAAGATCTTGCAAAAACAAGTCCCTTTGCAATATGTGTCCATTAACAGTATCCTACCTATTCTGAGATTTCGCCTCTTGTATGGGCTGCATCAGCTCCTTAGGTCGCTATAGCTACAGACTTGTTCAATCTCTCATGATAGGCTGCCAAAACTGGTTGCTATAGCTACAGACCTGGCCTCTACTGCAGCCTAGTAGAAGCCAGTAAAAACGCCCCTGAATTCAAAATGAAACCAAGAAAACAGGACTGAGGTAAGATGAATCAATGTAGTGAGACAGCCCCTTTAACATTCTCCACAGACTTCAATGGAAAATCAAAGCTGTAGGTTACACAGCTCAGATTTTCAAATCTGAAAAATTAATTGTAAAAAACCTGGAACATGTACATTCTTCCAGCGGATTTCTGCTGGAAAATGTGCTGTTCAATGTCAATGGCCGTATCGGAAAACTAACTGCAAAATCCACGCAAAAAATGCTATAAGAAAGAAAAATAAGGAAAACCAATTGTAAAATATCGTCAGATTCTGTTACAGAATCCCACCAGTATTTTACAATTGTTGTAAGGACACAGCCTGAAAAACAAAGTGCACAATCAGTTTCTACAGTTTGTGTAGCATGGGCAATGGTAGCGTAAGGCCTCGTTCACACGGCTTATTCTGCCACGGATTGGCGCCGTACTGCGCGCCGGATTTGCGCTACAGTACGGCGCCAATCCGCGGCAGCAATTACGGTAATCCACTGCTCTCATAGAGAACAGTGGATTCCGTCGCTCCTCCCCGCTCGGCGAATCCGCCGCGGGGGGGAGAAAGTGACATGCACATTATTTACGGCGCGGACGCACCGTAAACAATGCATTGTCTATGGAGCCGGGAGCGGCGCCCCCGCCGCGCTCCGGCCCCACCCCAGTCCCGCCCCTTATTCAGGGTGGATTTGTGAGCTCAATACGGCGCACAAATCCGTCGGGAATAAGCCGTGTGAACACGGCCTAAGGGTATGTTCACACGGCGTCTTGGGTACATGGCGTCTTTTGCAATACGTAAAATGTAGTGCATCAAACGCATCCACAAACGTAACACAAAGTGTGGTACTATTTTAGATGCCTTTTCTGTGTTGCAGAAACGTATCCCTATTGTTTCAATGTGTAAAACGGATCAAGAATTGACATGTCAATTCTCTGAAAGCATGCTTGTTACCCAATGTCTATGTGATGTATTTTACATTGAAATCAATGTGATCACACTTGAATATTGTTAAATACGTTTTGGGGTCCGTTTTTTGGTAAGTAAAATGTACCCAAAAACATATTCAACAAACGGCATTTGAACAAGCCCTTAATGCTGCAGTATACTCCGAAAACATAACATCTCAAAAATAAGTTCTGCACAGAATGACTCTTTTAGGACCGCTTCACAAAAAGACTCCAAAAACTATATATATATATTTTTTTTAGGGTTCATGTACAGGCAGTCACCTTCTTACACCGTTCCGACTTACATCTGTCCCCTAGTTACAACCGGAGAATTATGGGGCATGCTGGCACTGGTAGTTCCATGTTCCACAGAAGATAGTAGCTGTGGACTGACAAGTGCCTTCATGCCACAGCAGCACATCAGGGGAAATCTTCAGAACAGGGGAACAGGCAGCAAAACAAATATAAAAACCATTCCCTGCAGTATCTAAAACGGAAAAAAATACATTTTGTTCTGTTGTTACATATAATAAATATACCTGTTTGGACTTGCATACAAATTCAACTTAAAGACAAACCTACAGTCCATATCCCATTCGTAACCCGGGGACTGCCTGTATTTTTCCCTGTAGTTTTTGTAGCATTTTTTGTTTTTTGCAAAAAGCATTTTTTAAGGACTTTTTTTTTTCTGGTGTGATTTTATTTATTTTTTTCTTTTCTTCCCCATCATAAATTATGATTATCTATCACCTGATTTGTAATGTGGTAAAAAACATAAAAGAAACTCATCACCCTTACACATGCCCTTTTTATTGGTGGCGAAAAAAAGATAAAAAACAATGGAGGTCTATGGGGAGAAAAATACTACAAAGTGCCAGAAAAAACTGCTACCTCTACTGCATGCTGCATTGGGAGAAAACTGCTACTGACCCGAAAAATTTCACCTAAAGTAAAAAAAAAACCAAAAGACTTTTAAATAAAAAAACAATAGTTTTTTTTTTTTTTTACTGCTAAAGAAAAAAAGCTTGAAAAACCAGCATTTTTTGCAAATCTGCAACATGTAAAACTGCCCCTAACCAAGTTAGTAGAAGACTGAAGAAATCAGGCGATACCTTTTAGAGGCTAACTGAGTAAGTTACTAAGTTAGCCTCTAAGGCCCGGTTCACATGGCTTATTCAAGCCATAATTGCAGGACGGATTCCGCCCGCAATCAGGGCTTGAATAAGGGGCGGGGGCGCTGCCCGCCGGCCCCATAGACATTCATTATCCACGGCGCGTATCTCGCCGGGATAATGTACATGTCACTTTCTCCCCCCGCGGCGGATTCACCGAGCGGGGAGGAGAGACGGAATCCATTGTTCTCTATGAGAACTGTGGATTACCGTAATGGCTGGGACGGATTCCGGCCGTATTGCAGTGCAGTACGGCGCGCAATATGGCTGCAATCCGTCCCTGTAATAATCCGTGTGAACGGCCCTTTAGAGCACACGTGTCAAACTGCGGCCCTCCAGCTGTCGGGAAACTACAACTCCCATCATGCATTTGTATAATCTATAACAGTGGGCATGATGGGAGTTGTAGTTTCCCAACAGCTGGAGGGCCGCAGTTTGACACCCCTGCTTTAGAGGTAACACCTGATTTCTTCACTCTTCTACTACTTTCTATGGCTAACACGGTGCAACATTATACTACTCCTAACCAAGTTATAGATTTATTTTAATTCTAACCTTGCTTAGGGTTTCTGCCTCATGCTCCTCAAGCTGAAGCCTGTGACTAAGACCTTTATCTGGAATGGGTTTAAAGAACAAACCCAGACTCATACATTTTATATGTGACTTGTATGGGCCTGAGATGAAAATCTGACCACTTATCTGGTGAGAACTGTAACTGAAACAAATTTGTCACGGGCACATGTAGCACTGTTAAAATGTATTACAATCTAATAATAGGCAGAAAGTATTACAGTGTTATCTAAATCCATGCAATATTAATGGCAGGCAGCTCGCTATCGCTCCCTGGACTGTGTCGCTCGTTCCCTCTCTCCATATAGTAAGGCCTCCCATCTGCATACATGTGGCCCCAACCCCATTGTAGCCATTAATCATTTCTGACACTCACATCAGGGCAAGAGTTACTATGTTAATAACCCATTTCACAGGTATCTGCTCTCTCAATTCTAACGCATTAATTAGTTTCTAGTGGGCTCAGTCACACTCTTCAGTTTCATTTACTTTTCCAGGTATCAGGTGCGCTTGTAAGACTGAAAAATATGACAGAGGTTTACGGTGCTGTGACTCTACTCTGCCATGTGTGATATGAAGCAATTTAACATTGGAGTTCAGTTCTGAACGGATTCTTTCTGCTCCTAGAATATTTAAAACGACAAATGAGCAAAGTGTAAAATGAGAAACTTTCTCTGCACTGGAAACCTCATGTACTCGAAGTTCCAGCACGCATCATAAAATCAGTATAAAGGGGGTAAAGTTTCTCATTGAGAATATCCCTATAAAGCTATAGGGAGACTTATAGGCCATCTAATACTACAGGGAAATCAAATGTAATTCCTCTTTTTATTTTCCAAGAGCATTGCATGGGCTCAAAGTCTCTCTACACTTCAATGGTGACTTCCTCAAGGAGAAGTTTTACCCCCCATGGAACTACATTAAAGGCCTCCCATCCAGCCAAACAGAAGGGGCAAACACCCCAAGGCACCTGTCTACAGATGGAATACTTTTTTTTTTTTTTTTTTACTGAAGAGTTAGTGACTTAGCTTAAAACCCAAGTCAGGTTTTAAGGCTCTTAAATGTTTTTGATGTGACTGAAAGGGACGCTTCTTCAGTAGGTGGCACCAGGGGACTAGCTCTCTTCTCTAGTACTCTTAGGGTATGTTCACACAATGAACTGCGGCATGTACAATACGCGATGCAGTACCTCGTGTGTTTCGGGAGCTTGTGCTAATACTTGTGTACTCCCGCGGCGCGGGGGATATGGGGGGGCGCAGCCCACTTGCCCCATTGACATTCATTACTCACGGCGTGTATTTGCCGCGAATAATTGACATGTCCCTTATCTCCCCGCGTGTACAATATGATCCGAGGAGCTTGTGGAGAGAGGTGACGGCTCTCCAGGCATGAGAACTGACCAGTGCAGGAGGTCAGAGCAGTGAAATCCTCTCCATTCCCCTGCTCACACAGAATGATGACGTCACCAGTCTTCAGTGAGGGAAGACACACCTCCTGGGAGGAGAGACCTGCCTACTGGGAGGAGAGACACGCCCCTTGATTTGAAGCTGTAAGAGACAGAAACTGCTCAAGTCTGCGAAAGCTCGTGATGAGAAAACCCTTTTAAGGCTAGGTCCACATAGCACAGGTTCTCCATTGGATTTTCGGCAGATTCAGTATTTTTAATCTGTCAAAAATCTGACTGTACCCAGTGCTGCATAGACTGCAATAAAAAAAATCTGTGCTGTAGTCTATATAGTATGGATTGTTTCCTATCGGATTCCAGCGGATTTTAAAACATGCTGCATGCTACGCCGGATTTTAGCGGTTTTTATCGCACATCTGCGCCAAAAACCGAGGTCCAGCAATGTTAAAATGCCGTCAGACTTTGGACACCATTTTAACATTGTGTAGACATATGTGTAAACATAGCCTAATAGAACTGACCCTACAAAAAGCATCTCAGATAATATAGCATCAGGGCTTTAAGACGTCCTCAGATGCCTTCCTTGGTCCTCAGATGCCTGATTCTTTTTATTTGCCATCAGATTCTGTTTTTCTCCACTGCTTGTGGGTTACGACAAGTGACAATTATGTGCCCAGAACAATGGTCATCACTAAGCTGCCACATCCCTCATTCGTTACCAAATCTTGCTAGGCAGGTTATAAAGCAGAAGAAAGCAGGTACTCTCTGTCCCCATCTTCCAGACAGGGGGTGTGTATGTCCATGAAATTTACATCAACAAGGAATGTGTTTGGTGTGATCTGTACTTGAAAGCAGCAAAAAACAAGCGAGAGACGTTATTTGCTATGAACATCACAGACCTGCCTTGAATTTTAAGTGTTTGTCTACAAAATCTATGTGCTCATTGCAAACAATCTAGTACTATGGAGAATCTGCCACCAGAGTAAATTAGACTCCTAACTTGATATCTTGGGGGTCTTATTGCATGAGTTGAACAGCCCCACAGACTGACTAGCAGCCTATGAGAGAGTTTACACTGTGACAAAAATTATAGAAATAGGGATAGCCTAACAAGAAATAATAAAACATAACATTTATTAATATCACTTTAAAACCCTATATCAACCCTAGTTTACCCTATATCTAATACTTAATCCCTACCTAACACAACGGAGCCCTCATCCCAAAAAGGACGACCCCACCGGAACCTCCTATCTATATCTCCCTGCAAACGACCCCTACTTAAATTAATAATAAATAACCCTGTTAATCGGTTATACAGAATTAGGGTATATCTGATGATTACAACCAATCTGGACCTACAATGTCTCAACAATATCGTCTGGACCTATATTCACCTAGTAACGCCAAAGCCAACGCGTTTCCTCCTCTATCCAGAGGATTCATCAGGGCTCACAGCACTGGGATACATAATATTCCCATAAACGGTCCACTCATCAAACACTAGCTGATAGCAGAGGTAATATAGAAAAATAACCATCCATATTTCAATTCACACGAGTAATCTCCACCTCTAATTAGATAATAATCAATAGTTAGCCATTCATATTCATTTACTATCAAGGACTGAAAAGTCCATACCAATAAAGATAGCCCAACAAGATAATATATACAAATATAGAGGGGAAAGATATTACCCGTTCCTCACGATGGAAAAAAGACCCACAGCCCCCTTGATTACAAGAGCCGGGATATTCCGATGGACTCCCAAGATGACAGAGACAGGGTACAATCGTAGCTGTTCACCTTAAGTATCCCATTCATTTACTGCACGCACATGTGTAGTGATCTACTTCCGGACGCCAACCTGCTCCATGCGGACGTGTAAACCGGATGTTCGACAGCGGTCACGTGAGTCGGACCTTCCGGCGCAGGCGCAGAGCCGCGGAGTTCACAGACATCGCGCGTAGTCCCGTATCTGAAGCAATGCACTTATGTGGGTTAAAGGGGTTTTATCGTTTGAACTGTTCGTGCTCTTCAGCTAATTCTATGAGATTGAATTTCAAATCCAGGGGCGAGTCTCTCCTCTCAGCAGGTGTGTCTCTCCTCTCAGCAGGTGTGTCTCTCCTCTCAGCAGGCGAGTCTCTCCTCTCAGCAGGCGAGTCTCTCCTCTCAGCAGGTGTGTCTCTCCTCTCAGCAGGCGTGTCTCTCCTGCCAGCAGGCGCATCTCTCCTCTCAGCAGGCGTGTCTCTCCTGCCAGGTGGTGTGTCTCTCCTCTCAGGAGGTGTGTCTCTCCTGCCAGGAGGCATGTCTCTCCTCTCAGCAGGCTGTCTATCCTCTTAGCAGGCTGTCTCCTGTCAGGAGGTGTGTCTCTCCTCTCAGCAGGCGTTTCTCTCCTGCCAGGAGGCAAGTCTCTCCTCTCAGCAGGCTGTCTATCCTCTTAGCAGGCTATCTCCTCTCAGCAGGCGTGTCTCTCCTGTTAGCAGGGGTATCTCTCCTCACTGAAGAGCTGTGACTTCATCATTGTGTGTGAAGCAGGGGAAGAGGAAGGTTGTCTGGAGAGAACAGATCTGCAGCCTCCTGCATGCTTCTTATGTCTGCAGAGCCTTCAGCTTCAGGCTCCACAAGCTCCTTGCTGTGCTATAACCAGTTATACACACAGCCTGAACTGATGAAACACATGTGAGGAATGCACACTGCCCTCCCTCCTCTCTCTCTGTTATCAGGCAGGAGACTTTGTGACTGTGTTATATGGAGGGAACACAGGACATAAGACTGTGTTATATGAAGGGAACACAGGACATAAGACTGTGTTATATGAATGGATCCATGAGTTAAACAGTCAGTAATTAGTCAGATCATTCACCTTAGAGCTGGGAGATGAGTATACAGCCAGCAGCCCTGTCACATAGCTGGTTTTATTTTCGATTTTAACGGCTCAGAGGGGAGTAAGCGTAGAGTGTGTAGGCAGCCAATCACAGCGCAGGGGGGCATGTCTGGGATGTTTCCTGTCCGGGGGCGTATCCTAACAGGCTGAATGAAATTTCAGTCAGCCTCTCACAGTGCAGGGTGCGTGTCCAGGGCGGAATCCATTCGGGGACGTGTCCCAACTAGCCAATCACAGAAAAGGGGGTGTGTCCTGACTAGCAGCAGCAGAAATAGAAAACAGATGCACAGTAAAGCTCATAGCTGCTAAACCAAGTGACTGAGGTAATGCAAACCAATTACAAAAGTGCTTATTTTTACTGTCCACATAATCTGAGATATGATCTTTGAAGCGAGAAAACCCCTTTAAGTTATTTAATATAAGAAAGGTTCCATCAATCTGGTCAATTATTTGACAGACCGGCTAATCGTCCAGCAAATACACTCTTCTGAAACTTATAAAGAGAGCAGAGAACCTGATCATATCATTGTCATCCTCAGTTAGTAGCTATTTTAAAGGGTTAAGCCTTCCCCCGTTAACCTCAAAGGGACACTTCCATTAGGGAGTTTTTTTTTAAATTAAATTTTCCTGGAAAACCAAATTTTTTACAATATTTGGCAACTTTTTTTCTAATATTGGCAGTCCTTTGCAATTAAAAAATTACATGTAAAATCTTGCCCTTCTCTGTATATGGGCAGTGCAGACTCCTCTCAGTCTACTGCAGCTTACAAATAGTAGATAATGACATAACAATCAATCTATTGCTCTCTGGACAGGCCTAGATAGAGAGTAGATTAGATCAAGAGGGAGATGAAAAGAGCAACACATGAAAGGCTAATGGGCTAATCGTTTCATGTACTTAGGGGAACTATAAAAAAACAAAAATCAAAGCAAAACAGGCAGTAATCACTATTTGCTTGACAATATGTGAAGAAGATGATGACCGTGTCCATTTAAAGTGGGAAACAGACTTCAGTTTTCTTTCATGTGGATTTTATACATTTATCTGGAATACATTTTCTCTTTCATGGGACTCTGGACATATCTGGCCTTTCTTATCTATTGCTCTGTTTGAGAATTCAGGGGCACAATATGTAGAGCTATTATATTTAGGGGCACAGTGTGTATGTAGCACTATAATATTCAGGAGGCCCAATGTGTAGCTCTATTATAGTCATATGTATGGCACTATTAAAGTTGTCAGCAGAGTGTGTATTACTACTGTATGCAGCGGGCACAGTATGTGGCTCTCTTAACCTCAGGGTTCACAGTGTGTGGCACTATGGTACTGAATAAAAATTTTGCTTTATTATAAAAAGTAAGGATTTGGTAAAAAAGTGAGGAACCAAAGAGAAGTCATTTGTCAGTGATAATGGAACATTGCCCCCCATGTGGGGATAGAGCTGTTTCACCAGGAGCATGGTAATACCCTGTTATCTGTTTATTCATACATGTCCAAAAGATAATCTTCAATTGTTATTTCATGGGAAATACAAATTTTCACTTAGACAAGTCAGGAGAGCCAACATATAATCCTTAATCCTATGAGTCTATGGTCTTCAGACTGTACTGTACGCTCCGCAGTACATTGTGTGAACATACCCTAAGGCCGTGTTCACACGGCTTATTCATGACGGATTTATGAGCCAGATTGCGCTTGCAAATCCGCCGTGAATAAGGGGCGGGACCGGGCGGGGTCGGAGCGCGGCGGGGGCGCCGCTCCCCGTCTGCGCCGTAAATAATGTGCATGTCACTTTCTCCCCCCGCGGCGGATTCGCCGAGCGGGGAGGAGCGACGGAATCCACTGTTCTCTATGAGAGCAGTGGATTACCTTAATTGCTCCGACGGATTGGCGCTGTACTGCAGCACAAATCCGGTGCGGAGTACGGCGCCAATCCGCGGACAAATAAGCCGTGTGAACGAGGCCTAAGAGTGACAGAAAAAAAATAGAGGCTAAAATACTTCATTCCTTTCAATGACTAACTGATAAGATGAGAACAGCTTGCAAGCAGGGGCGTAGCTATAGGAGGTGCAACGGTAGCAGCTGCTACGGGGCCCTGCATCCTGAGGGGGCTCAAAAGCCCCTTTGACACATAGGAGATTTGGAGACGGTGTGTTATACAATTACTGAACCCCAAAAACTGCAAAAACAGAACTTTTGAGCTCTGAGTATGATTTAGCAAATCCAAGCACTCTGTATGATATATCTCCATGTATATGAGAGTTAGGCGTTATATGAACCTGCAAATGTCACCAAATAACAGCTTCTGGGTGTGGGAAAGATGCAGCCAGCAATACCAAACTCCCTTACTATTGCTTGGAGATGAAAATGCTATCTAACTAACTAAGAGCAGTCTGTACAGTACCAAGAGTGAGCTGAAAATGGCGTCCACAAAGCAATACAGTGAAATATATAGAACATGGTCATGTGATTTTAGCAGGCAATGAGAGCCCTACACCTCAGCGATGATGTTTTTGACACTTCTCTGTGCTCTGCACTGATTGGATGGCCTCCAAAAGTGCAGAAAGGCGATTGGATGCTCGCCAAAAGTGCAGAAAGGTGATTGGATGGCTTCCAAAAGCGCAGAAGGCCGCTGAAAACTAAACTGAAAAATAGTATCGAACTAGAAGTAGAACTTTACTCGAACGAACCGTAAAATGTTCGGTTCGAGTTCTAAAACTTCGAGAAGTTCTACTAGAACTTAAAGGGGGTTGTCTCACTACATTGATTCATCTCACCTCAGTCCTGTTTTCTTGGTTTCACTTTTAATTCAGGGGCATGTTTACTGGCTTCTACAAGGCTGCAGTAGAAGCCAGGTTGTAGCTATAGCAACCAGCGCTGGCAGCCTAACAGGAGAGATCAAACAGGTCTGTAGCTATAGCGACCTGAGGAGCTGATGCAGCCCATACAAGAGGGGATATCTAGGAATAGGTAGGACACTGTAATGGACATATATTGCAAAGTGACTTGTTTTTGCAAAATCTTAAACATAAAAAGCAATCCTTGTAGTGAGACAACCCCTTTAACTTTACTAGAATAGATTGATCAACACTAGTCAACACCTTTAATGCATGACCGGTGGGAAACAGCACTAAAGCAGGGTGTCATTAAGATTTCTACTATATGACCGCTCTCTGTGATGAGCTGCACTGCCATATCTGCATTTAGGGATACTTTTTATTATCATTACAACATGGTTTCTGGTTTGATGTGTTATTTTTGTTCTTGTTCTTTTGTTTTTTGTTCTACTATAGTTTAAGTACTTTATGCAAAGCTGAATTCTGCTTCACGGCTCAGTACAACTGTTTCTGGACCAGTCAGCTGGACATATGTTTATAGAAACAAGCTAAGCGGAAGCTACGGAGGATTCACCTAATGGGGCAGACAGATCCTATGCCACATTGTTTATAGTCCTACATCAATGAGTTTAGACAACCATATGGTGAAATGGTAATTAGGGATTAGGAAAAAAAATAAGATTTATTATGCAAGCCAATTATACGATTGTCGCCAGATTTCTTCTTATGATGAGTCGAAAGCGTTTTCTCCAAATCCACTATGCCTGACTTCATGCCTAATCCTTAGATTAGAGCTCAATGCTTCAAGCCCTATAATGGCTTTTGTTTGAACAAAATCAGGAGTCAAATTAAAATGTTTCTGTACAGATACTGTAAACTACAAAGTATAGGGCAGGCGTCCTCAAACTGCAGCCCTCCAGCTGTTGGGAAACTACAACTCCCATCATGCATTTATATAATCTATAACAGTGGGAATGATGGAAGTTGTAGTTTCCCAACAGCTGAAGGGCCGCAGTTTGAGGATGCCTGGTATAGGGAGTGCAGAGGGAGCAGTCATATCTGGCTTCTAGAGGGCTCTATGCAGGGTATGGAGAGACGCAGCTGCAAATCAAATTAAATGCACAGTGTTGTATTCATGATATACAGAAAAGTATACAATGACAATAACACTTTGGATCCACTCTACAGCTACATCCAACTATTGCTTGAATCCTGTTCACTAATCCATGGCTGACACATTCTCCTTACACTTAAATGGATAGATGGCCACATTCGCACATCACCAAATTTTCACTTCACAAGGCATTATGGGAAAGGAGCTGAGAAGCTCTAGCGCCCTCTTTTGGATGTAACAAATCCTCAATTTGCTTTTGACCCACAGGATCTTTGGAAAGCAAGAAGGGATTTCTAGCCAAGCCAGCATCACCCATCTGTATACAGCCGTTTTGGGGTGTTTGCCCCTCGTCAGTACAGAGCAGAGCGATGCTGGCTTGGCTGGGTGGGAGGCAATGAGTAGCTCAGAAAGGGAAGATCTCTCCTTAGTACCATAATGCCTTGTGATATGCAGATGCTTCGTGGAGTGCAAAAAGGCAATTTCGAATCTCCACACGCCTATATAGGCGCTCTCCCTAAGGAGAGATCTTCCCTTTCTGAGCCACTCATTTCCTCCCACTCAGCCAAGCCAGCGTCGCTCTGCTCTGTACTGACGAGGGGCAAACACCCGGAAACGGCTGTATACAGATGGGTGATGCTGGCTTGGCTAGATATCCCTTCTTTCTTTCCAAAGATCAAGTGGGTCAAAAGCAAATTGAGGATTTGTTACATCCAACAGAGGGCGCTAGAGCTTCTCAGCTCCTTTCCCATCATGCCTTGTGATATGCAGATGCTTTGTGGAGTGCAAAAAGGCAATTTCGAATCTCCACACACCTATATGGCGCTCTCCCTGAGGTAAGATCTTCCCTTTCTCAAATTTTGACTGTAATACATGGAGAATGCATGGGAACGGGTGTCCCCCAATCTCCAGAAAGCTCTGAATGTTAGAACTGGCATTTATGATTTGAATGTGAACAGGTCTCTGTAAATGGGAGGTTGAGGATTTGGAAGACAATGGTGGCAGGGGAGCACAGATAGTGGAAGCAGGACTCAGGGGAGGAGGGAGCAGCACAGCTGACAAAGCAAAAGGTAACAGGACTTTGTGAGGAGAGGGGAGCAGAAGCAGAGGGCAACTGAGGACAGGGGTCTGAAGGTGCCAGGAACTCTAAAGAAGGTCCAGGACATAGAAGACAAAAGATGGCAGGGCTTCCTTATGGGAGGCTGATACAGAAGTGGGTACTGTGCAAGGGATGGGGTGGGGGAGAGAATGTAGCTCCAGCTCTGTGGTCATTAGAAGCCCAAAAGGTACCAAATGCCCTGTAAGAGGCAGATGATAAAAGATAACAGGGCTTCCGAACATGGTATAGATAATGTGGTGGTAGGAGATAGGACAGAAGGTAGATGGGGCTCTATAGAGCAGTAGGGGACAGGAAGATATAATTTTTGGAGGGTTTGTTAAAGGGGTCTTCAGTTAGGAAACCCATCTTTATATAGTCTAAAATTCTAAGCTCACAGAAAAGGGACCTCTGATAAGGATTCTCTTCTTTTTTGGTAAAGTGATTACATAAGCATCTCATGCTCTAGAGCAGGCATCCACAACCTGCAGGTTATTACTGGGGGTCACAGCAGGGGACCACTTTACTATCAAATTAATTTAATAGGACCCTTCCAGCAAATAGACCTTGAGAACCCTTTTAAGTCAGAGGGCCCAGCTAGTGTCATGGTCAGGGGTAGTTGGCTGCAGTGAGCTGTGTATTTGGGAGTGAACCCAAGAGTGAGTGAAATAGATAAACCCAAACGCGGAAGGGAGAGGCATGGACCGCACATCCTCACACTATATGTTTATCCAATGCTTCTCAGCAATATATATAAAAATGAACAGGAGGTTCTTGGTATACTTTTTGATCAAAACGTATAGGCCCACTTGCCACTGCCCCTCATCTGTGTGGTTTTTGCTGCGGTGGTGGCCGCCATGCAGTGTTGCCCCCATTTAGCGTAGGGACCCACTTAATAGAGGTCGCCGCGATGTGGCAAGTGGGCCTACACGTTTTGATCAAAAAGTATACTAAGAACCTCCTGTTCATTTTTTTATATAGTTTTGCTGAGAAGCATTAGATAAACGTATAGTGTGAGGATGTGCGATCCATGCCTCTCCCTTCCACATTTGTATTTATACGTTCTATTCTTTGCACTCATGGACCAGCACTCCTCACCATTTGGCCCAGGTGTTTTTAATTAGCAGTAGTCTGTATAAGGGCTAATGCCCTGTTTCTTCCAGTCTTTATGCAGGGAGCCCTGGGAAGGTGAGCAGTGTCTACCTTTCCTTTTTTTGGTGGTGGTGCTGTGTGGCGGCCATTGCTGCTGTGATGCTGTGCTGGTGTGGTGGTGCAGCCCAATGCCGGGGGGGCTAGGTCAGGCAGCAGTGGTGCTGTTGGGCCACTGGACTGTGCCCCTCATCTGTGTGTTTTTTGCTGCGGTGGTGGCTGCCATGCAGAGTTACCCTCATTTAGAGTAGGGACGCACTTTACAGAGGTCGCCGCGACGTGGCAAGTGGGCAAATACGTTTTGATCAAAAAGTATACTAAGAACCTCCTGTTCATTTTTTTTAAATAGTTTTGCTGAGAAGCATGAGATAAACGTATAGTGTGAGGATGTGCGGTCCATGCCTCTCCCTTCCACGTTTGGAAATAGATAAACCCTTTTCAGTTGCACTTATGTCACATTCTTAATTGTGTATGGGACTGTATTTCTTGACATTGAGGAATGAAAAATAAGATGAATAAAACCTTTCATTATAATGAACATAAAGAGACTATAGGAATATCAGATAAACGTAGAAATATGTGCCGCAAGATTTTCTGCATGTTTCTCAAACAATAAGTCTTGTTGTAATCTTGCAGAAAGTATAGGGGCTAATTTTCTTCTGATTTCCACTGACAAACTGCTAAGGGGTGGAGCTTGGGGCAGGACAGATAGAGCAGTGGGGAGAGGCTCCTTCTGCAGCCAGTTGTTTTACAGATTGAAGATCAGAACTATTTCTGTTTGTGAAGAGAAAGGAAAATGACTGATTTTTTTTGGTTGCATATAAATTAAACTTTCTGGAGTAGAATAAGAGGCAGAATAAGATGAAAGGAGGAAAGAATATTAAAAAAAGGATTGCTGTGGTTGTTTGTTTTTTTTTAGTTGCTCTTCATTTCATGTTTTTTATGGAATTAATGGATGTTGCATGTGTGTCAGGCAATTCGGCAGCTTTTCTTTCTCATAGCAGCTGCATATACACCAATCTGTAATATGTCTCCCTTGCCTCTTTATTTATTGATAGCTTTGCAGTCTGTAGGCTATACTGGAATCAATGGAAATTATACAACTGAATTTTGGAGCAGTATTCAAGGGTTAACAATAAAAAAGGAAATGTATCTAAAACAAACGTCCTCGTTAACAGTATTTTTTATTCATTTTTTATAAATGCAGGAAATCTAATTCCGCTCTGTGCTTATTTGCACATATCTCTTCTTTCAAATATTTTAAACAATCCATTTCACAAACACCCGAGGTGAGCGCTGTATTATTAATGCAGTCAGTCAACAATAGTTGCAGGGTCTGTGTTTGCTATCTGGGTTTTCTAAACAAAAGTTGGACCCAAGAGGATTTAATGAATATTCCCTAAATGCATGACTCCCCCAGCTATATTAGGAGTTCTAAATCTAGTAGCACTCCAAATATATTCTCCCTGTCAGCAATGTAACGTGGGGAAACTGTACACTCAAAAAGTGTGGCAGTATGCTGGAAAATAATAAATCAGATAAAAATATATATGGAACTTAATGAATACTCCTGTGCTATATTGTATTTAGTGGAGAATAAATAGCAGAAAATAAAACGGACATATCTGGAGTAATATATGCCAATGACATAGATGATACCATGAATTTTGCAAGTCAAGCCTTCAAATATTCAACATGTTTATAGAGAAATTCTAGTGAATAAATATACATTATAGCACAAAATCCCATGACTAATAAATATTCAGACCAGGATGTATCTGTCTACATGGAGGATGACAAGTGGCACCATTTTTATGTTCAATCTTTAGGGAATCATTTGGCAAACTAGGTTGGCTCCTATATGTACTGTCACTAGAGCTGTTCATGGTTCTGAGGGAGCTTTGTAGAGGGTTGAAAGAATGAAGAGTTATAGATAGCCTGATAAATAGATCATTTGATAGATTTAGCAAATAACATAGAACAAAAAAGCTGAATAGATCTCTTATCTATCTCATATCTCTATCTATCTCATGTCTCTATCTATCTATCTATCTCATATCTATCTATCTATCTATCTATCTCATGTCTCTATCTCATGTCTCTATCTATCTATCTATCTATATATCTATATATCTCATGTCTCTATCTATCTATCTATCTCATGTCTCTATCTATCTATCTATATCATGTCTCTATCTCATGTCTATCTATCTATCTCTCATATATCTATCTATCTATCTCATGTCTCTATCTATCTCTCTCATGTCTCTATCTATCTCATGTCTCTATCTATCTCATGTCTCTATCTATCTCCTGTCTCTATCTATCTATCTATCTATCTATCTATCTCATGTCTATCTATCTATCTATCTCATGTATCTATCTATCTATCTATCTCATGTATCTATCTATCTATCTATCTCATGTATCTATCTATCTATCTATCTATCTCATGTCTCTATCTCATGTCTATCTATCTATCTATCTATCTATCTATCTATCTATCTATCTATCTATCTCATGTCTCTATCTATCTATCTATCTCATGTCTCTATCTATCTATCTATCTATCTATCTATCTATCTATCTCATGTCTCTATCTATCTATCTATCTATCTCATGTATCTATCTATCTATCTATCTATCTATCTATCTATCTCATGTCTCTATCTCATGTCTATCTATCTATCTCTCATCTATCTATATCTCATATATCAATCTATCTATCTATCTATCTATCTATCTATCTATCTATCTATCTATCTCATGTCTCTATCTATCTATCTCATGTCTCTATCTATCTATCTATCTCATGTCTCTATCTATCTATCTATCTATCTATCTCATGTCTCTATCTATCTCATGTCTATCTATCTCATGTCTCTATCTATCATCTATCTCTTCTATCTATCTCATTCATCTATCTATCTCTCTATCTATCTCATGTCTCTATCTATCTATCTATCTATCTATCAATCTATCTCATGTCTCTATCTATCTATCTATCTATCTATCTATCTATCTATCTATCTATCTATCTATCTATCTCATGTCTCCTATCTCATGTCTATCTATCTATCTCTTGTCTCTATCTATCTATCTATCTATCTCATGTCTCTATCTATCTATCTATCTATCTCATGTCTCTATCTATCTATCTATCTATCTATCTATCTATCTATCTATCTATCTATCTATCTATCTATCTCTCCTCAATGCTAGCATCTCTTTCCATAGCTCTTTCAGGACCAAGGACAGCTCTAATAACTGTGAATACAGGAGGCAACTTGCTTGAGGAACTTGCTCTACAGCCCCTCATCCAACCAACCAATATTTTACTCTGAACTGATCAGCGTCATATATCTGCAAATTAATTTTGTCTGGCTTTAGTCCCAGTCAAAGTGCAAAACTTAGTGAGTCCTATCCAATAAGTGGCTACATCGTATAGGTGGAGTTGCAGAGTCATCAGCGATCATGGTGTAGCCACACACCTGCTCGGTGTATCTTCCTAATGAGGAACATTGCCCCTTTTGAGCTACACAGGTGACAGAGATACTTTAGGATGAAAATTTTCTCTTTGTTGAGAGCTCCAAGTGTCTGTTTGGAGAGTGAGAGAGAGAGAACAAGATGGATGGACGGGGTTCTATGATGATTTCTTTAGTGAAGAGTGAGATATCTTTACCTACAGAAGCTTCTGATTTTTCACCGCTCTCCATGTTGCTGATGAAGGACTGAGAATCTATAGACAGTTCTACAAGTCAAAGAAAACATTTGTCTTAAAAATTAACTGCCTCATTTTCTAGTGTGTCAAAACTGTCCGCGAGGTCTATTCATCGGTAAACCTCCTACTGCCACAGAGAAGAATCAGCGCTGGACCTCTTAATTTAAAAGATTTTGCTTTATCGGAGGACGCGTTTCGTGCACCTGGCACTTCGTCCAGTTCCATACACATACAGTACACTTAGCTTATTTATAAGTTTTTCAAAAGAACCGCCAAGATGTGCACATGTTTTTACACGTGGCATCTTAGGTTTTGATAATCCTGATGGAGCCTTGCATGCAAACTTTAAAATAATCATTCTTGCACTTAAAATCACCTATAATCTAAAAATAAGATTTTCTAGGGTGTGTCTCCATACATGGATGTCAGGGTGTGGAATCTTAGTATGTATTATATAGTATGTTTCTCCTTGTACAGAGCATCAAACTTGTGTAAGGAGTCGCATAGGTCAAGCAATGCTCCATGGGAAAAAGGATATGTAAATAAGCTCTCTTTACATATTTAGCTGTCTATCTTCTAGTAATACACTTTATAAATATGATATGAAATTAGAACACAAAAGAGCCTGCATCTACACCTATGGCAGGGTGAAATAGGTGTACTAACATAGCAGCTATGGAGGCCATCATAAGGTCCTCATCTGTTATGGCATCCGCAGTCACATTACAGGGGGAAGAGGGCGATCAGGGACCACAACAGACCACCATGTAAGGAGCAAACTCGGCATGTGAGCCTGCTCTGTACCCCAATCACGCAGTTTTGGACGGAACTGTACATCCATTTGCATGAGGTGGTTAATAGAACTGAGCTGCAATACTAGACACAGCCATGTAGAAAAGAGGCGCTGCTTTGAGAATAAAGACCCTTTTTCTGGTCAGACAACCTCATTAAACTCTTTCTATAAATTTATGTAACACTTTGGGCGACATTTCCCAACACGCCAACGCCAATTTTTTGGTCTATTTTGCGTTAAAACCGCTTTTGACACCATATTTTGGATGTAAATGAACTGTCGTAAACCAAAACTATACATACAATTAAGTATTGCTCGACACACCAGATATCATCACATAGGTGCTCGGTATAAAGAAACTGTCAACAATATTAAGTATATATCTGCACACAAAACTCTTAATTATTTTACAAGAATTTTTTTATTAACATATTCTTCAATATTCAAAACGAAGTTTCATGTAGTACAGCGACTGATTCCATTGTTTGTAAACGTGTTCGGTTCACTTAAGACCTTCATCAGACAAGTCGCTTCTTATATATTCTTAGTTTCTAGCGCAGGCAAAGTTTTGGGAAAGTGTATTAGTCTATCCACGACATAGAGAGATAGTAAGAAAGGCGCCTTTCTTACTATCTCTCTATGTCGTGGATAGACTAATACACTTTCCCAAAACTTTGCCTGCGCCACTAATTAAGAATATAGAAGAAGCGACTTGTCTGATGAAGGTTTTAAATGAACCGAAAACGTTTACAAACAATGGAATCAGTCGCTGTACTATCTGAAGCTTCGTGTTGAATATTGAAGAAATTGTTGATAATAAAAATCCTTTTGTATAAAAATTAAGAGTTTTGTGTGCAGGTATATACTTAATATTGTAAACCAAAACTAGGCGCATTATATGCCGGGACTGACACATTGTAATGCGCCTAAAAATTATGCGATGTGCGCCTCCATAACGAAATGCGCCTGTTGAGGCGCATAGCACATTATTACAAGTGTATATGTGTTAGACGCATTTCACAAGTATGTGTTAGGCGCATTACAAGTATGTGTTAGGGGTATTTCATATACTTGTAATGATAAGCTATGCGCCTCCTTGCGCGATGTGCCTTGATAAGGGCATTACATATGCTTCTATTGATATGCTATGTGCTGCGATTTGCACTAATTGCGGCACAAAACATTTCATTGGTAGAGTATGTAATGCCCCTATCGAGGCACATCGTGCACCGAGGCGCATAGCTGATCATTCCAAGTATATGAAATGCGCCTAACGCATACTTGTAAAATGTGAAATGCACCTAACACATATACACTTGTAATGATGTGCTATGCGCCTTTCGTTATGGAGGTGCACAGCGCATCATTTTTAGGCGCATTACGTTTACTATGCAAGGTATACCTGACATCAGATTTTTGATAGGGTAGGACTTTCTGCCGCACTTTACACTTATTTAATGCGCCTAAAAACTGATGTAGCACCGCCAATTTTCGGACATCTCGCCCTTTTTGTTTTATTTATTTGATACATTTCCCAATTTTCGTTGCTTTATAAAAACATTAACAGTGAACAGTAAAATGGATAAAATACAGTAACGTGCACCTTTTTGTGTCTTTCAGTGCAAGACATGGAAGAAGTCTTCTTGGTAATAAACAATAACTATTTGAGTCCTTTCACAGAAGTAGCTATAACCGGTGCGGAACAAACAAGATAACAGCGAGTATTGTCTGCTCTGTAGCAGATTATGGGTTTTGTGCTTCATATTTTCGATTTTCACATTTCCTTCTTTCTATTAAAACCTCTTTCTATCAGAGAAGGGACCACAGATGTTACACATGTCTATTCTCCTCCAGCCTCCACGTTTCTGCTGTTCCTGATAAATGACTCATTATTTAAAATAGAGGTTACACCTTTTGTTACGGTGGAACTTCACTTTCTGGAAGCTTTACTTCAAAGTTGCATTGACTGAGTAATGAGGCAGAAAGATGTTTTGGTTTTCTGGAGCATCTGCCTGTTAAACCGCAGACCAAGATGATGTAGCATTACATACTACTATGCACTTTTGGCTTTTAATCTGCTGAAAATAACTACACGCATTCATTTAAAGTGGAGAATTGAAAAAAAAACTGATAGAAAAACGCATGTAGCCTTAGATATCACACTGTCCGCTGAGAGTTTAGAGAGCACATTTGGATAGAGGGGGATACTTTAGCACCATCGTTATGTATGTTAAAGCTTATGAAGAGACACACCATCATATGTTCCTCTAGAGGAATCTAGATTTCATAACTTATACAGAAATAGCAAAGATAAACTTGACAGATGACGCTCCATGATATCAGAGCACGGAATGTTATCTCAACTTTTTCACTGCTTCTCAATGGTCTTTGTTGTGAGAGAAGAGTAGATAACATCTAAAGCTGTGATATCTCCATCAGCTTAAAGGTAATGTGTCATCAAAAAGTGACTTATTGTTTAACTCACGTTTTTATGTTAAACACATTTTTAGGAATTTTTGGTCATTTTTGTTTTCACATCACTTTCAATATTTTGCAATAATTCTTAAGCCCTGCTGTTTTCACTTTGGCCACTAGGCCTAATAATTGCCTGACACTTCCTGTGCTATTTAGAGAGCTTTTCAGCAGTGTGCTCATTATCAGTAAGAGCAGGGTCAAACTGAAAGGAGACACCATTGTGTACAGATACCACAGAATCCACCAGTCACAAGAGGAGATAGTCACAGCTCTCACCCCCCTCCTCCCTGCAGAGCGATTTCTTCCTAGGTCACAGAGCATGACTAGAAAACTCTCCTATACAAGTCTATGGGACAGAATCTGTCTTAAGAATCCCATGTGCATGAAGATGCTGTAAAGTATCTATCTGAATGCTGTAAAAGCAGTGCAAGCAAGAATGTCTTCCCCACAATTATATATAGAGAAATCTACAATCAGGAAATAAAAACGGCTGAGAGGAAAAGATTATGGATCAGGGTCTTGATTTAATAAGTAAAAAAAAATTGGTGACAGATTCCCTTTAACGACATGTGACGTAAACTTACATCATCATGCCAGTAAGGAGCTATGGTGCGGACTCACCTGCTGAGCCTGCTCCACAGATGGCGGGTGCCAGCTGTTAATTACAGCTGACACCCACCATTAACATCAGGAATCAGAGACGCCTCTGATTCCTGATATTTAACCCTTTAGATGGCAGGGGTCCGCATGCTTACCATGGAAGCTGGAAGCCTAATAAAGGCTGCTATAGCTCAAGCACGAAATAATAGAACCGCCTTCTTGATACACCCTTAAGCAATATGTAATGCAGAAGGGTCTACAAGTGATTGAGCCCCCGAGTGGTCAAGTATCCGAAGGGGATTACAAGCACAAATGTAAAAATAAAAAAAAAATACAAAATACAAAAAGTTTAAAATATTAAAAGTTCAAAACACTAACACCACCTTAAATAAAAAGTTGTACATAATTGGTATTTCCACGTCTGTAAAGTCTGATCTATTAAAAAACATCATTTATCTTGTATGGTTAACACTATGGAAAAAAAAAATTCCAAACACGAAAATTGCGTTTATTTTGGTCATTTTACATCCCAAAAAAATTAGAGTAAAAAGTGATCAAAAAGTTGTATCTATTCCAAAATGGTATCATAAAAACTACAATTCAGCCCACAAAATAAATTCATCCTCACTCAAGTCCATAGGTGGAAAAAACAAAAAGATTGATCATAAAAAGGCACAAGTTTGAGAAATAGAGAATGTTTTTTTTAAAGTACTAGAATAAATTGAAAACCCTACATATTTAGTATTAGTGAAATTGTACCAGCCTGCAGAATATAGAAAACACATCATTTACATTGAATAGTGAGTAACATAAAAAACAAACTCCCTACAAATATGACGCAAGTATGGTTTTTTTTTTTTTTTTCACTTTTCACCCCACTTAGAATTTTTTCAGTTTCTCAGTACATTGTATGGTACAGACAATGGTTGCATTAAAAAGTACATCTTGTCCCGCAAAAAACAATCCCTCATTTTTCTAGTAGACCAAGGAGAAAAAATAATTCTAAGAGTATGTTCACACGGCGTAATTTCGGCGCGCCAAATTTAGCGCGCTGCAATTACGGTAATCCATGGCTCTCATAGAGAACTATGGAATATGCCTCGTCCCCTGGCGCGTACAATACGATCGAACTGTACGAGCGGGGAGATAAGTGACATGTTAATTCACGGCGATTACGCACCACACGTAATGCAGCGCGACTCCCAAAACACCTAGCGTTTTGTACGTGCCGCAATTACGCCGTGTGAACATACCTTAAGGGTCCACCATCTGTCTACACAGGACATGTGCACACAACAGATATTGATAAAGTCTAATAGGTTATTTGCAAATTACCTAAAAGAAAAAGACCATGGTGATAAGGTCAGCTCCAACTGGCTTTGTCTAATACAGGATGTAGGTAGAAGAAAGCTCTAGAAGGGTTCTAGTATAGGTAAATGCAGTATTGTTCCCATGTAATTGGTCAACCAGGAACCTTGCCACCTTTTCTTGTCAACGTACAGCAATGACATCTTGTCAGTGTTATGTGATCATACCAGGCAGCCTCTGTCTACAGCTGTGGCATGTCATCTATGGTTTGTCTCGGGTCAGGAAACACCTTTATTTAGTTGTTTGGTCTAAGGAGCCCTAATCCAACACTAATGAACAGGCTTATATAGACCCATTGGGTATCAGGAGAAACCGGTGGGCACTGGGCATTCTGGACCCCTGGGAATGGGACGCCTAGGGCTGATTTTCAGAGAGAAAGGCAAGAGAGAGGCATTAAGCATGAGTCATGTACATTAAATTTAGGGTAGCCCCCAAGAATCAACTCCACTGGTGGGCCTTAAGAATCAACTTTCGTAGTGGGCCCTAAGAATCAACTTTCATGGTGGGCTCTCCATTACTGGATGCCAAGAGTCCACTCTTTTGGTGGACCCCACAGGAATCCTCTCCACTGGTGGACCACACAGGAATCATCTCCACTGGTGGACCCCACAGGAATCATCTCCACTGGTGGACCCCAAAGGAATCATCTCCACTGGTGGACCCCACAGGAATCATCTCCACTGGTGGACCCCACAGGAATCCTCTCCACTGGTGGACCCCACAGGAATCCTCTCCACTGGTGGACCCCACAGGAATCATCTCCACTGGTGGACCCCACAGGAATCATCTCCACTGGTGGACCCTACAGGAATCATCTCTACTGGTAGACCCCACAGGAATCATCTCCACTGGTGAACCCCACAGGAATCATCTCCACTGGTGGAACTTATACAGAAGTAGCAAAGATAAACTTGACATATGACGCTCCATGATATCAGAGCACAGAATGTTGTCTCAACCTTTTTACTGCTTCTCAATGGTCTTTGTTGTGCGATAAGAGTAGATGACATCTAAAGCTGTGATATTTCCATCAACTTAACCCCTTACCGACATGTGACGTAAACTTACATCATCATGCCAGTAAGGAGCTATGGTGCGGATTCACTCACTGACTCTTCACTATTGGATCCCACAAGAATCATCTCCACTGGTGGATCCCACAAGAATCCTCTTCACTATTGGATCCCACAAAAATCATCTTCACTGGTGGATCCTAAAGGAATCAACTCCACTGGTGGATCCCACAAGAATCATCTCCACTGGTGGATCCCACAAGAATCCTCTTCACTATTGGATCCCACAAGAATCATCTCCACTGGTGGATCCCACAAGAATCATCTCCACTGGTGGATCCCACAAGAATCATCTTCACTATTGGATCCCACAAGAATCATCTTCACTGGTGGATCCCACAAGAATCCTCTTCACTATTGGATCCCACAAGAATAATTTTCACTGGTGGATCCTACAAGAATCATCTCCACTGGTGGATCCCAAAGGAATCAACTCCACTGGTGGACCCCAGGCACCTTAGTCCGACATTGCTAATGACGGCAGAAGTTACCCAAATTATTAAACAAGAGGAGGTTTGACATCCGCTTCTGAGCTCAGGCAATAAGATCAAGGCAGATGAATCTACTTGGGGAACAGCAGTGATTAGTTGCAGGGTGCGTGCGGATTAACACTGCTTCAAGATAAATTGATTAAAAAAAAGTCCTGATTAAGCAGACGGTGCTAATATCTTATATAATGTGTAATTGCTTCTGTAAACTTGTGTCCTGCAGGAGTATTGCTTATGAAGGTGTCGCTTAAAAGGTTCGGATATAGGATCGAGGAGTAGAGTTTAGCATTTCTGGATAAAATACAATTCTCAATGACATTGGAAAGATTACAAGCGTGTACAGTGCAGATATTAGCGCCATAGGTTATAATTATGCCGTGCATGGAATGAATGCGTTCACTTGTAACACACTAATCTT
Organism: Phyllomedusa bahiana; assembly: GCA_025379985.1. NCBI lineage: Eukaryota > Metazoa > Chordata > Amphibia > Anura > Hylidae > Phyllomedusa > Phyllomedusa bahiana. The sequence continues at coordinate 54,458 of JAODAL010004768.1, forward strand.
GTCGTATTGCATTGATCGAAGAATGCCATCTGCCACTGATACCAAACCTCTAGCAGCGCTGGCTTACAATGACACCCACTGGCAGAATGATTTTCTAAAGTCAGCTAAGGCAATGGGAATGTAATCCCTGCTCATGATGGTGTCTGGGGGTTGTCTCACTACAAGGATTGCTTTTTATGTAAAAGATCTTGCAAAAACAAGTCACTTTGCAATATATGTCTATTAACAGTGTCCTACCTATTGCTCGATACCCCCTCTTGTATGGGCTGCATCAGCTACTCAGGTCGCTATAGCTACAGACCTGTTTGATCTCTCCGGATAGGCTGCCAGCACTGGTTGCTATAGCTACAGACCTGGCTTCTACTGCAGCCTAGTGGAATCCAGTAAACAACCCCCCTGAATCCAAAATGAAACCAAGAAAACAGGACTGAGGTAAGATGAGTCAATGTAGTGAGACAACCCCTGTAAACAAAACGGAAGTGTATCACTGTCATTATTTACAATGTATTTCTAAAAAACAAACACAAAGTGTTATTGTATCAATTAAAAAACAGTAATATAACAAAACTACACAAAATGTAATCCGGCAGGCTTAAATAAAGCTAACATTTATTCCACTATAAAATTAGATTTGAATCTGGAGGATTCACAGTGTAATATATGCCAAGCATTAATGCATCTGCACAGAAGCAAACCCATGGCAATATCCAAAACTGCAAGTCTGTTCATAAAGTTCATCCTGCCAGGTTATTACTGCACAGTTTGAACAACGTTATACAACACCAGTGTAAATTAGACAAAAAGGTCAGCAGAAATGCTTCCAGGACGCAGAAGGATACATAGAGCCATGTGCCTGTTGCAGCTCTCTTAGATACAAAATATTACAGATTTTAAACCTTGGAGTCTAAACTGTATTAAAGGGGTTCATTATTTTATATAAGCTGGGTTAAAATGAGTAAGGATACAAATTTTGGTCCTTAAAGGGGTTGTCTCGCTACAAAGAATAGCTTTCAACATGTAGGGAACACTAGATGAAGACGTTTTCCAAACATATTGCATTGTTCATTTTTTTGGTTAAGGAGCTACAAGTGATTTTCTCACCTTCTGTGCTCTCTCTGGTTCCCCAAGTGACCGACCTGTGTATTTCTCACCCCTGCTGTTTGTTCTATCTGATAGCAGGTAGGGACGTCATCACACAGGTCTGACCGCACAGAACTCTGGGCAGTGAAAGCTTTTTTTTTTTTGTCTGATCTTTCAGACAATAGACAGTAATTACTACTGTTTACTTTACCTCAGAAGCTTCCCTGGTCCTGACAGCATGAGATTTATCTAACTAGCACAAGTCTGAATACATGGAGCTCATATGCTAATTACAGATAGCTTGACCAGGAAGTGACAGAGCAAAGCAGCATTATTTCATTCATGCATCCTATGAAACTTTGAAATGAGACAACCCCTTTAATGGCTGACCATACTGTGGGTAGTGCAGTGTCTCGGTGATTAGCACTGTTGCCCTGTTGTATATGAACAAGGAAACATCTGTATGTAGTTATAATCTCAGCATATTTGCATGGATCTACGATGCTTAGTCCAGCTACCTCCCCATCGCCAAAAAATATACAATAAGTTAGTTTGAGAATTGGATTGTGGGACCCAAAAAGGATAAAGTGTCCTAAAATTCTGTCTAGTGTTGGTTAAATAGGGCCTCAGTTTAATTTGGATTTGGGACATCCTGACCCAAAATATTTTCTCTAATGCAAACCATTACCCCCCACCATAAATAAAAGTTAGGGCTCTTAGTATGTTTTAGGAGTTAGTGGGGATTTCAGGAGTTAAAGTAGTTGTGTCCACAGAGCCTGCTCTTCCCAGCCAGCTTCAGGCTCCCATTTCCTGTTCAGGCTGTTGGCGGTTCTACAGCAGTGGCTGACATTTCAGCTCTGCTGATCCTAGCTATGTGTCCATATACACCATAAGGAGTTACAAAAGATGAACAAATAAGTCCAGCTGTCACTAATGAATGACGTTTCCTTGGGTGATGCACACCTCTCAAAACAGAACTCCTCTCCATATATATAGAATAACAAAACACTAAAGACCAGAGAGTATATAGTTAAAAAATACAAATATAGCTTTATTAACAACATACATAAAAAGAATTGTAATTAAAATAGGCATATCAAGGGATCCAGATAATTGCAGGCATATACTATTTCATACCATACATAATATAATCAGATCTAAATTCATATGGGATGCTCTAAATACAATATCTATAGGTAGACAATCTCCGGTATAGCTAGGTAGCCAAAGTGAGTATAGATAATACTTGAGTATAAACCAACCCAAGTTAAATTACCACTTCATAAGAGTATATAAAGATATAGATATACCTCACAAGTAAAGGAGAATCCAGTATAGGGAAATAGGAGCCCGAGCCCCAACGCGCGTTTCGCATTTGCTTCCTCAGGGGGTCAATAAGGAGTTATAGTCAGTTTTTTAACACTGTTTTCAGATTTTGAAACCATTTGAAAACCGACTAAACCATTCCCATAACTCTCAATAGAAAATTCAAACTTTAGCCCAAACGGATCAAATTTTCTCAGGTTGGATTTCAAAACTGACGGTTTTGCTAAAAACATGGAACATGCACATTCTTCTGACAAATTTCCACCAGAAAATATACTATTGTTGCAGACCAGGGCAAAATGAACTATAACATGCAGACCTTACTTGAAACCAGCCATCAATGTGATGGGAATACCCCTTTACCTTACCTTTTAACCCTGTTACTCCCACTAATTTATTACTTCTAGTGGGGCATCCAAAGTCGCTTCCAGTTTTCCTAGGCTTTGGAAAGTGTGTTGTGGATGGGAACAAAGGTTATATATGTGTGATCCTTTGTTTCTCCATTGTTTCTTTATATTATAGCACGTAAAAGCTGCCTGCATAACTCTACATTCTCTAATGTGTTATGTATTATGTGAAATGTCTATTTCACCCACAAGATGGCGTCTGTGTTCAGACACACCCTGATATGCCTCGAAGACATACCAAAATGGCTACTGGCCTTAACTGTTTTGATTCTCTCAAACAAAAGGTGGGGTGTGTCATTCAAATATGTAGATACGAAGAGCCAGTTAAGAGGGTGGATGTAATGGCACATGTTGCTTATGGAATGTGTTACGCCCAAAGTATAAAAACTTGTGTCTTTGTAATAAACTTAGAAGAACTCATTAGACTGAGAAATTGTCAGGCTGTGAACTCTTACTCTCTGGCATGTGTCAACCAATATACTGATTTGACCCCCCACTGGAACGTCGAGCCCCTTTGTGGTTCCGTCTACAACAAGTGGAAGTGACGTCGGACATCCTGCATCACGTTCAGTGTCACGTTTGGTTCCCAAGAACATAGGCATAATCTATGGAAACCAAAATTGATGTTGGAGATTGAACCAGAAGTGGCCCCACAGTGGGAGCGATGTAAAGCCTGGAGCAATGTAGGACTCAAATTAACCCCTTTAAAATATCTAAAAACCATAATCTTAAACCTAAACTAGGGTAGGATATATTTTTATGGTGATTTTTCACCAATATATTTGATTTGGGCCTACCTGACTCAAATAGCTTAGGTTCAGTTGAATACAGTAACAAACTTGTCCCTTTGCCAAGCCTAAGTTTGCTAAACTGACTGCATAAGTAACAGCTCTTGCTTCTGAAGTCTTCTTATAAATTGCACATGGTAGGTGGGGGCTCCTGTTACACATTTTGCATTAGGACCCAGGAGTCTTTTAAATTTCAAAGCAAGTGAAGTGACTTCTATATCATGTATCTGTAGCACCCCGGAGTCAATACTTCATCCACTAAACAGCATTTATATTCCCTATTAAGATCCTTTACTCAGTGCTGTGTAAATGTACAGCTACCTATAATGGGCTGTAAACGTCTTTCAGAAAGTGACGGCTGATTGAACTGTTTTCCCATAGAGCGCAGGGTGAGTAGAATCATGTTGATATACTGTCCACCATATATCATGCTTGTGATTTTTACTGCCATATTAATCAATTCACTTTGCTGCTAAACTGTAAGCTTGACAGAGCAGACAATTAACATGCCAGCTACAATGCTCTGGCTGCTTCTCACAGGTTAATAAGAAATAATGGGGCATTCAAATACATTGTCCAGAGCTGTCTATAAGATGTGGCACCTTGGGGAGGGGAAGAAGCTGTTCATAGTGTTAAAAGACATTTGGGTGAATTTACACACAAGTGTTTTATACAGCAGTCTGAGACCATTTTACACAGGAGTGAAAGAGGCCAAACGTATCAGGATGCACAGTGTATGGATGTCCATGCTACGGGACAGCAAAGTACTCTGGCTATGAGCTGGCATGAGTTACGACAAATCCATCAGGCCACACCCCTCCCATTAAACACCACCTATTTGTCTAGTCAGAAGAGAAATGCAAATAGACAAAAAATGGACTCTCCAACAAGTATAATACAGCAGCAACTTGTCGGCAATAAAACCCATACAAATATTAAAACTACAGAACATTTAAAGGGAACCTGTCACATTGAACATGCTAACTGATCTGCTGGTTGCATGTTATAGAACAGGAAAAGCTGAGTGTATAAGTTGTATGTGTGTATGTATATATATATATATATATATATATATATATAATATATTATGTTTATATATACACATATATAATATCTCTCTCTCTCTCACTAGAATTTGTATTGTATTCATATAAATCCCTGCTTATTGTAGGTTAAGGTGTCCAGTTTTCCATCTCATCAGTGATTTGACAGCCATCACTGTATGCATACTTGAATAACGAAAACTGTCAATCACTGCTAACACCGCCTACTAAATAAAATATTGCTTTTACTGAATCTTTCTCTACTAAACTATGCAGTATATCAATCATCTCAGCTCCTCCTGCTCCGTAACATGCTGCTAGCAGATCAGATAGCATGTTCAATGCGACAGGGTCACGTTAAGCTGCATTACGGTTATCCTTTGTACATGTTTAAAACAGAGGTTTTTAGTGCACACTTTGATCAAATTCTGTATATCCATCTACCATGTCATGGTCACTTCATGAGGTGAGTCCCTATATCTAGATTTGCCTTTCAAATAGGCAAAAAGTCACAAATTTTGGTTAAAGGGGTTTTGCCACGAAGTAAGATTGACGTGGGAAGTTTGAAAATTAAAAAATAAAACATTTTCACCATTCATCATTATTAAAAATTCTGCACCGTTTTTGTCTTAGCTGCTCCTTTAGTGATCCATTGTTTACAGCTCGTCTCCAGGGGATACGACCAGGGCTGAGAGCTTCTCGGTCTTGGTCGCACATGCTCAGACATCACCTCTCCTCTCAGGCAGCTACTGAGTGTTCAAACCCCAGGTGCTGTCACTCTACTCCCGTCCTCTTTACTCCTTAGTAATTAGTCAAACAATGCAAATTAATTAAAAAAGAAATCTCAATGATGTCTGTGCATTGATAAAGAGAAATAAAATCCACAGGTTTGTTTCCTGCAGGGATTTGAACCGAGGACCCTTGTGCCTGGAGGCAAATGTTTTACCTCTGAGCTACAATGTAGCTACCTAGAGTTCTACACAAAAACAGACATTTCTTTGACTAAACCTAGGAAAGGCACATTGATGTCATCCTGCTGGGTCACATGATATGCCATTCAAACAAATCACCCCCCCCCCCTTCTGAGCACACAGAGCTGAATGCAGAAGGTATGAAATGAGATTGTGGCAAAACCCCTTTAAATGTAACTAGTTCAAAACCTTTTTTTTTTTTTTTTTTACCCCAGTTTAGTGTACATGCATTAATAATTTGTCCCCATTGTATTTTCCTTACTGGTCACATTGGGAAGAGGTCACAGAAAGATAGTGTAGAGACCTCTCTCGTGTAGAGCATCAGTATTGCTCTTGCGTGAACTCTTACACCAGCTGTATGCGTGTCACACGTGAATATTTTCTAGTTCAATAACATATGTACAAAATCAATGTGTGCTGCCAACATTACTGACACAAAGAAGAACTCTGCAGGGTCAAGCAGTGAAAAATGGAATTTTGAAGTAGCAGGAAAAAGCATAACACATCATATATTGTGGTGTTGGTAATAAGAGCTGGGCTGTGGCGACCACCCGGTGCAGACTTTCTTAATGGAAACAGAAGAAGCATTGAAGTGACTGCTGCCATCTTTGTATAGATAATACATTAGCGCCTGCCATAGTCATTGCATACATTCATGAGTCATTACCAATATATTATTATATGTAGCAATCATATTATGGTAACTACAGTATAGACACTTTGATATAAAGTAATAGGACCAATTATATGTCACGCTAGGTTTGGGGGTGTTTTTGATAAGTGGTTAGCATCAACCAAATGTGATCCAAAGAAAGAGAACGGTGAACAAACAACTGGGTGGGTGCCCAAGACTTACTGATGAGCCTCCAATTCATGGAGGTCGTACCTCACAGCGTATGTGACTTAAAGAGAACCTGTCACAGTTTTTGCCCGCCTGGCTGAGGACAGAACAAGGTAGTGTCAGACCTGCTGTTTCCAGAGCTGTGTCCCTTATTCTGGAAGATGCTGGAGTTTTCGTGTATTTAATGTTCAAATCTGCAGTTTTCAGCCAGAAGAGTCATTCGAAGAGTCATTCAGAGTGTCAGTTTTTTTAAAACCCCGCCCTCCTGAGGCTAGCTCCGCCCACCTCAACTGACAAACCTATTACTTTGAATAGGTAGAAACATGTGAATAACTGTCAGTGGGCAGGGCTAGCCTTTGGTGGGTGGAGCTAACACCTGCTCATGAATAAGATTTGAGGGCTAAATGCTCTAAAACTGCTGCATCTACAGAATAAGGGGCACAGCGCTGGGAACAGCAGGTCTGACACTGGCTTGTGCTGTCCTTAGCAAGGGGGCATAACCTATGTGACAGGTTCCCTTTAAAGGGTTGTCCAATATCACAGATGAATGATATACCGATAGAATATGCCATCAATGTGTCATAGGGACAGGTTCCACCACTGGGATCTGGACCTATCTCCAAAATAGTCCCAGAAAGTCTCTGTTGAGAACAGAAAGGAAGTGGGAACTCCCACATCTACCACACATTAATGGGATATCCTATCTATATACCTTCAATGTGTGACATTGAACAATCCCTTTGAAGAATCTGCTGGTAACATCTTATGTCGGATACCACAGCACAGCTTTAGAGACTTTGTAGAGTCCATGCCTCAACGGGCCAGAGCTGTTCTGGTGGCAGAGAGGGGACCTACACAACCTTAGGCTATGCCCACACAGTACAGGATTACAGTCAGTATTTAGAATCTGCAAAAATCCAACTGTACCTTGGTGCCCCTAGCCCGTAATAGACAATCTGAGCTGTAGTCTACATGGCACGGATTTTCTACTGTGGGATTTCTAAATCGGCGGTCCTCTGAGCATGTTCTATCTTCTGTCGGATTCCTAGTGGATTCCCATACAGTCGAAATACTGGGCTGGTGGGAAATCCTAAAACCGGCCACATTTTTTTTAAATTTTTTTGTGAAAACCTCCTGAATAATTGCGGTAAAGCGATGTTAAAATACCGTCAGATTTTGGATGGCATTTTAACATATGCTGTGTGGACATAGCCTTAGGCTGGAGTTTTTAATGTATGGCTGCTTAGCCTAAAGGAGTGAAATTCTTCACTTCTACTTATGCAATGTCTACACAACCACTGGATTCTCGTCGGATTTTTGGCGGATTCAGTATTTAGAATCCTCTAAAAATCCGACTGTACCCAGCGCTAAGTAGACTTCAATAGAAAATCCGTGCAGTAGTCTACGACAGCATAGGTTTTCTACTGAAGCCGCCGTCCATGTTCTATCTTCCACCGGATTTCCGTAGCCTCAATGTATGGGGTCAACGGGAATCTGAAATCTGACCGTGTATTTTTGCGCAAAAACCGCAGTGCGGGGAAGTTAAAATACCGTCAGATTTCCGTCGATATTTTAACTTACAAGTGTAGACATAGCCTTAAATAGTATGTGAGTGCATTTCAAAATAAAATCATAGGTCATAGCTAAGGCTATGTTCACACGGGTGAAATTGGGATGTATTTCGGCCCGTATTTCGCGCCGTACTGCGCTCAATATGGGGCGAGATACGTCCCAGTCATTACAGTAATCCACAGTTCTCATAGAGAACTATGGATTACGTCTCCTCTCCCTGCTCGGCGAATCCACCGCGGGGGGAGATAAGTGACATATCAATTACTAGCATCGTGGGAGTCGGCGCAAGCTCCCGTAGTCCCGGCATAATTGCGGGGCGTAATTATGCCATGTGAACATACCCTAATGGTGTCACGATACATTGTAGTCAATGACTCCCTTGGCTCTGTCACATGTGATTATTGTCTACCATGGACAATCCCTTTAACCTCATTAGACCAGTTTCACACACTGTGCTTGCACTATTTTGGGAGTTTGATAGGATTTAATTCTTTTTACCCTCTCTTTTGGATCCATTCCTTTTTTTCCTCCAAAAGAAATGCTTGTGACAGCTTTACTTTCACCCCACGATTCAGCCTGAGGCTTGATACACGTGGCAGAGCTGGCACAGGGCCTGTATAGTGATAAGCGAAGTCCTTAACCGGCGCCTCTGGACAGCACTGTGTTCCCCTGCAAGCAACGCTTCAGAGAAACTGCTGGACCTAAAAACTGCAGTTCGATAGAACAGCTGACTTTGCTGCTGAGGCTTTTCCTATGTGTGATGAGACCTGTGCTTTAACATGTGTCATCTAGGTGCAATTTTATGCATTTTTTAAGCCAAAACCAGACGTGGATTAAAAAAAAGATTAAAATTATTTCTGTCTTCTATCATTTTCTTTTCCTATCCATTACGTGCTTCGGGTTCAAAAACTGCATCACAATGGCACGTGTGAAAGCACCCTAAGGGCTCGGTGCTGATTAGTTGCACCTCCTATGGTGGTTACCCAGAGGACTGCTCCATGCATCAGCCTCTATTTTTAAGCAGCAAATCACAGCCAGAGGAATAGATATATTAGTCAAGCCTCACAAAATCTATACTCCATTGCTAATTCTCCTTAACATATATAATTCTTTGTCAGGATCAGAAAATGCATTACCTGTGAATGCAGCGACCCGCGCTCATCCAATCGCATATTTCCCAATTCCCCTTCAAACTTAGTTCCAACTGTACAAATTTAACAATAAAAGCAGCTCAGGGAACGAGTGACAGATTCCTTATTACAAGTGACACTGGCCGGCAAGGCAAACACATAACCGTGTCCTAACGTTGGTTTATCTATTACGCAGCATGCCATTCTTATCTGAGAATAGAAAGGTGTTCTTCCCTATCAGCTCATTTGTGTTCTTCATACACTTATCTCTGACTATAGAATAAACTGGATCCAATTTATAAAGGTGAATGCATTCATACATCACTGCACTGACATCAGCCAAATGGGAAAGATGTTGCATTCATCCAAGGACACAAAGAAAATTGGGGGCATCACAGCGGAAATGGAAAATGGGTGATACTACTACTAGCCTGGTTCATGCCCCCAACTGCTTGTTTCCATGCCTTTTCTCTTTACTTTAAAGAGTAGCTATCACCTCCAGGGAAACCTCATGAAATAACAGGAGACTAAAATACAAACACTTCCTTAAATATACTTCATTAGGGAAATCAAAGCATTTCACCTGTAATTCAGTTAAAAAAAAAAAAAAAAAAGCACTGGCCCTTTAAGACAGCTCTGAAGTTGGCCCAAGTTGGCACCTGACAGCTTGATGGATGACAGTTGTATCTAATCTCCTGCCTCTGAGCTGGAAGAGTCCACTGTGCAGGGGGGAGCCTGTACATCAACATCCTGTGCACACTGATTTTCTCTGGGCTGCTATGTCTGTAATGGATGTAACACTAGCAGCAGTGTAATGTAGATGCACTGTAATGTCACACTATGTCCTCAGTGTGCTCTGCCTGTTGTACTGTATGTAGCAGCTATGTCCTCCACCTTCCCCCCCCTGCTCAGGTGGTATAGCTCAACAGAAAGAATCCCTGCTACATACATAGCTCTGCTAAGAAAGTAAAGGCACAATCTATTCCCCTGTAATAATGACATGAGCCCCCTTCATTGCTAATGACATGTATTGGAAAAAAGTCTTATAATTTCATCTACTATTATATTCTGTGTGTTTGTGTGGAGGTGATAGGTACTCTTTAAAGGGGTTTACAACCTCCTATAATATTCTTACCAGCAGCAACTTGGGCCCCAGTAATACAAAAAAAACCACTCCTCTGGTCCCTGTTTCCAGTGCCGTATCTCCCCAGTCTTCTGCTTCCATTCTTACATTTCCAAATGGGGGCATCACCACTACAGTTGCTGATTGGCTGCTGTGGTCACGTTCCACTAATTTACATCACTGATTGGAAGTTAAAGGGGTTGTCTCACTACATAGATTCGTCCTGTTTTCTTGGTTTCATTTTCATTCAGGGATGTGTTTACTGGCTTCTACTAGGCTGCAGTAGAAGCCAGGTCTGTAGCTATAGCAACCAGTGCTGGCAGCCTATTATGAGAGATTGAACAGGTCTGTAGCTACAGTGACCTGAGGAGCTGATACAGCCCATACAAGAGGGGATATTTAGGAATAGGTAGGACACTGGTAATGGACATATATTGCAAAGTGACTTGTTTTTGCAAGATCTTTAACATAAAAATAAATCCTTGTAGTGAGACAACCCCTTTAATTACTGGCATGTGACCTCTGCAGCGGTGACATCCCCGTTCATGGTGACAGAATGAAGACTGAGGAGATGTGGTGATGGTCACAGGGGACTGGAGGAGTGTGAGTTTAAGTTTTCTTTATTTTACTGAGGCCCCATGAGCTTCTGGTAGGTTTTTATAGGAGGTGGACAACCACTTTAATGGGGTTGTCCCATTAGACATTGATGGCATATTGATCAGACATGCCATCAATCTCAGATAGGTGCGGGTCCCTTCTCTGCCCAATGAAAACCTTTAGATTTCTGCCACATATTATATTTTCCTTGCTGTGCAGTTTGTCATGGTTTTGGATGTTCTGGTTTTGGATTGTTCTGTATTCTGCCACAGTATTCCAGTTTTTTAAAAGCAACAAAAAATGGGAAGGGATAAAAGGGGAAAAAAAAACATACATACAGAGGCGAAACTTAAAGGGAACCTGTCACAAAGGTTATGCCCCCCCCTTGCTGAGGACAGAACAAGCTAGTGTCAGACCTGCTGTTTCCAGCGCTGTGTCCCTTATTCTGTAAGATGCTGGAGTTTCAGAGTATTTAGTGCTCAAATCTGGTAGTTTTCAGCCAGAAAAGAGTCATGAAAAGTCATTTGCGGCTAGCCCCACCCACCTGAGATTAGCCCCGCCCACCTCAACTGAGAAACCTATTATTTTGAATAGATAGAAACACGTGAATAAGGTCAGTGGGCGGGGCTAGCCTTTGGTGGGCGGGGCTAACACCTGCTCATGAATAAGATTTGAGGGGTAAATGCTCTAAAACTCCAGCATCTTACAGAATAAGGGACACTACGCTGGAAACAGCAGGTCTGACACTAGCTTGTACTGTCCTCAGCAAGGGGGCATAACCTATGTGACTGGTTCCCTTTAAAGCTCTAGCGCCCCAGTGCAAAATCCCTAAAAGAGCCCAAATCTACCATGTGCCACTTATAACATTGGTATCTCCTTATGCAATAGAGGGGCCTTTGGGCCCCCTAGGGCTCCAGGGCCTGGTAGCGACCGCTGCCCCTGCACTCCCTATAGCTACGCCCTTGCATACATCCCTCCTGGTCCCCTGCTGCTGCAGCTTTGGCGCTCCCCAGGAGCACTTCCTCTGCCACATGTTGTCCAACATCAGAGGCTCGCTCTCCATAGTAGAGTGAATGGAGCATAAGCCTCTGCTGTTGAATGGCATACAGCATAGAAAATAGAGTGAATCATGGGGAGCTACAGAACGGCAGTGACGGGACACCTGGAGGTAAGTGTGTCTTTTTTCTCTCTTTCCACACCTGGTCCCATTTAACATTATTTTTATTTATTTATTTTTTTTAACTTGAAACACCCCTTTAACTAAGGTACATACTCCCATTGAACACAATGGGATATGTACTGCATGTGGTTTTTAAATATTTTTTCATGTCGGAAAATATAAGAAAAATATGACATGGGAATTTAGCCTTTGACCTATTTCCCCTCCCTTATCTGTTATGTTTGAAGTTTCAAAGTAGAGCCATGCAAACCTTTAATGGGAAGAAGAAAGGTCAGCTCAACCTCATGCTATGAAGGTCATTGCTTCCAGATTATGAGTCTTTGATTAACTATAAAATAATAGTAGGACACCAGAAAAAGACCACTTGGTCCATTAGTCTTCCATTATAGTTTCCTTGTTTATCTGTGGTTTATCCCAAGCATCTGCTACTCTTTTAGTAAAATAATATTTTTGACCTTCCCCCCCAACCAACTGTAAAGGTTAAGTCCTGACGAATATTTGCTACCTTACCTTTCTCAGGGCTAAGGCTTCTGATGGAAGTCAAGTCCTCCATATTCTGCTAAATCAAGTATAGGGAACATTCCCAGGAACCAGCGTCGATGACACTAACCCATGAGTATCTCAGAACTTCATGTGGGCAGATTCCGCAGTCGACAAGACAACCATGTTACTGGCATAGCGTCTAAGCTGCTCTGTGCTTTTATACAGTATATCCCAGGTGTCTGCTGACAGGTGAGAGCCTGCCATAGCAGAAGGTGAGTGAATGCTACCGTGACAGGCTTGCTAAGCAGTCACAAGAGTGGACCACCTGCGATAATCCCACTATTAACCAGTGACTGGCCAATAATAATCTAAATGAAATGGTATTGCAGGCTCAAATGAAAAAGTTGCAGTGAAATAAACACTAGGAAAACAAGCAATGGCTTTATGAGCACCAGAGGGATGTATCTCATTCAAGAGACAGCTGCTAACGTGGCTGGCGATTACCTGTGGGATGTTAGATCATAGCGAAACAAAGACTGCCTCCTGCCTCCCACCGCACACTCCTATCCTCAAACAGCTAACTGCATCTGTCAATAAGTTATTATCCTAACAAATGCTATTATGCAGCTCCATTTGATAAAACATGAAAGAGAACATTAACAGCTCCTGCATTTGGTTTAGATGGAAATATAGAAAAACTGTAAATTACCACTATGGTACTATATCATTTCCATTATAATAGATAACATCGCAACATAGATTGCATAATAGAATAACTCATTTATTTGGCAGGATGAATTTAGGGACATTTAGAGTGTCAGTTCTATTTTAACAAAACTACAGTGGTTCATTGCAAGACTGTCTAGTATAACTTTGCACTAGGCAGTATTGATAAATTTGTCCTGTGATGTATGATGATTTTTCCCACCTATATGTGATATTTGCAACCTGCAAGCTATCACATACATTGTAGGCTGCTCTGTCCCACTTAAGGGCCGTTCACACGGCTTATTTTGGGCACGGATTGCAGCCGTATTGCGCGCCGTACTGTGCTGCAATACGGCTGGAATCCGTCCCAGTCATTACGGGAATCCACAGATCTCATAGAGAACTATTGATTCCGTCTCTCCTACCTGCTCGGCGAATCCGCTGGGTGGGGAGAAAGTGACATGTTCATTATCCAGCGGAATACGCGCCGTGGATAATGAAAGTCTATGGGGCCGGCGGGCAGCGCCCCCCGCCCCTTATTCAAGCCGTATTGCGGGCGGAATCCGTCCCACAATTACGGCTTGAATAAGCCGTGTGAACCGGCCCTTAGGCAATGTTCACACAGCTTATTTGTGGGGCGTAATTACGCCCCGCAATTACGCCGTGTGGGCGGGAGCAGGGGCAGGAGCGGGGGGCCGGCATCTCGCCAGCCCATAGACATTCATTACCAGCGGCGCGTATACGCCACTAGTAATTCACATGTCAATTATCTCCCCCCGCGGAGTATTCGCCGAGGAGGGCGGAGGAGACGTAATCCATAGTTCTCTATGAGAACTGTGGATTACCGTAATGAATGGGACTACGGCGTGTAATTACGGACTGAAATACGTCCCATTTTAAGCCGTGTGAACATGGCCTTAGAGTGACGTTTGTGAGAATACTTGCCTAATGACTTCCTTGCTTCTCATGTGTTGACCTTTAATCTGGTCATGAATCCGCTTGAGGGGCTGGAAACGGAACCATTAAGGCAGTCTTAATGGGACAGAGCAGCCTGCAAGGTATGTGGAAACCTAAAAGCTGCACAAGAGAAATTAAAGACCTATGGCAGAAATAATTTTTGCCCAATAATTCCATTACATTATTAGGTGTGGATGAGAAGAATCCAGCGTCGCATGATCTTTTCATTGCATTGTTCCTGTATTCCACTCAACAAAAGAGGCCAGAAAACTGATGACACTTTATTCACAGTACACTTCAGACGAACCATTTAGTCAACAGCAATCCTCAGAACATTTAGTTTCAATGAGACACAGGGAGTGCGTAATTTTTTTTTTTACGGTATATATATTTTGGCAACAGGAATATCAATCCAAAGTTTCCATTCTTGGTGATCATACAACACAACTGCATCGAGGACTCAAATCACTGGCTCATGAATGGGAAAACATGAATCACAATTTACCTTGTCTGTCATGCATATCGCCATTGGAAATGATTCATGAAGCGATGAGGGATGATACCAGCCATGCAGAAGCATAATCTGACAATTGTGTGGATCAGGCAGCACATACATGAAGAGGGTTTTTAAAGGAGAAGTAAATCCATGCAGCTTTTATGTTACATGGAAATGGGCTGGTTCTTTTTAGATGTGTGTTTATAGGAGTGCATTCATTTTTTTTAATAACTCTAACCTCTATCTTTACTGGAGACGTCCCCACAGACATTAGCAAAGACCTGTAGTAGAAGAGTGAAGAAATCAGGCGATACCTTTTAGAGGCTGAGTATATTTGATGGTGAGCTTTCGAGAGAACTAGCTCCCTTCTTCAGACATGATGTTATACAAGAAATTGAAAATTCACAGACTTTTTAGTCTGTGAATTATACTACTAGCAAAGACCTGCACAACTTAGCAGGACACCGGGACTTAAATGGCCCTGGAGAACCCATGGATCAACAGGGAACTCCTCCAAATATCCCAGGTACGCCAACTGACCATATTTGGGTGGGATTGTAAGCCAGCATTGTGAACAACTGTCTATCGACACCCTTGTATCGCCTTATCTATATGTAATTATAATACTATCAACCACCCTACTCCTGCATAGGAGGTGTGTGAGTGGTTGTCTTATTAGTATTTTTGCATTTGTGCAATCTCTCCTTGTATGTTATTGTGCCTTTTCTGCATACTGGTGTGGACTGGTACTTATGCAATGTGCAGTTTTTTTATCATTCAGTTGTCCTCCTAGTGGATGAGTGTGTGAGCTGCTGTTCATTATTTATCTGCACCTGTTATATTTCTCCCAGTTAGTACTGGGGCTTGTATTGTCTCCTACTGAGTTCAGTCTCTTGTCCAGCCATTGAGCTGTAAGTATGGCCTCGTGTTTGTGTTTTGGGTTTACGCAAGCTCCAGCATCTTTGCAATCCGGCTTGCAGTTGCTAGATATCCTTTGGGTGCATGTTGTGTGGTCCTGCATTCACCGCATTCAGGTTTCCAACAAGCTGTACTGTATCTAAGCAGAGCTGGCGCAGGTTCTCTGGGTTCATTCTAATAAAGCTTATTTATTGATGCAGTTGTGTATCAATTTCTTACTGTTTCAAGCCCTCTGATGGTAGTCAGTAAATGGAATAATTGTTGTTCATATCCAGAGGCTAAAAACACTGATACAGGCCTGTAACAATCTTACATTTCCTAAGCACTTCCAAGCTATTCTGCTTGTGAACAAAATGATTACAGTGGCAAATACACATTGGGGCGCTGATCACCATAGTTAAAGGGGTTTTGCCACTATCTAATGTTGACGTGGGATCCTCCAAAATGGGTATTTAATCACTTTTCTAAATATATGTCATTAAAAAGTGAAGCCTGAAAGAGCTACAGCCTGACTAAGATGCCCTTAGATTCCTGACAGTTTACATTAGACATGACCAGGAGCTGACAGGAGCTGATTTGGCCGTGCTTGCTTTGTTTGCACTTCTTATTTGATGGCAGGGAACATGAACGAGCTTTGAAGGGACTGGGGAGAAAGATCCTGTGTCTTTTGTATAGAGAATCCACTGGTTGTAATGTAATTATCTGAGTAAACATGCAGACACTCCCTGCTCAGCCCCCCTCCCTGTCTCACTGCAGCCGTTTTCCTGAGCAAATAAGAGGGAGAAATAAAACGCATATAGCTTGTGCACAAGACCGTTCTCCTCTGTGGACAATATTTGCTCAAATACAGTGACTGAATATCAGGAACGTGCATGGGAGGGGGAATGATGACATCACAGAGGAGGTACTTGTTTTTTTTAAACACAGAAACACAACGTTCCTTTTTCAAGCCTCAAGAGGGGAGTTTCAGCCTGTTAGGTAAGGAACTCACTTCTTGGCAAAACCCCTTTAAATTAGGAGTGGATTTTTCCTCTTGTATGGGGCAATTGGCATCTGTCTCATACAGGTTTTTGCCTTCTTCAGGATTCCCACCGTATAGTCTTAGGTTGGACACAATGGACCTGTATCATTTTCCAACTTTCTCTACTCTTTTAGGGACTTTTCAAATTTATGGTATATTATTCTTGGGAATCATTTGCAACTACAACAGTGTACAGAGAGTAAATGGACACATATATGTTGAACTACTTATAAATTCAAATTGGATATCTGCAGTGTCAGACTGGAGTGCCAAAGGCCCACCCATGGAGTTGATTCTTGGAGCCCACCAATAGATTATATTCTTGGAACCACCTATGTAGTTTATTCTTGGGGCCCATTCTACAGCTACTGTACATGACTGTCCATGCCTCTCACTTTCTGCCTCTTTTTCCCCCGTTCACCTGTGGGCCAATCTATGCCTGGGTATGTGCCAACAATTTCCCTTTGGGATGTTTTTATAAAAGGACCACAAATAGGCACATGGTTCATGTAGATCGGTATTTTATGTGTTAAGGGGTTTTGCGACGATGTAATGTTGACGTGGGATACACCAAAATGGGCATTTAATCACTTTTCTAAATATATGTGATTACAAAAAGTGAAGCCTGTGAGAGCTACAGCATTGCTCAGTCCCCCTTAGTTTCCTGAAAGTTTACATTAGACACGACCAGGACACTGACAGGAGCTGATCTGGCCACGCTTGCATGTTTGCTTTTCTTATCTGATGACAGGGAACATGAATGAGCTTTCAAGGGGCTGGGGAGAAATGTGCAGTGTATGAGGCTGTCTGCTGTATAGAGAATCCACTGGTTGTAATGTAATTATTTGAGTAAACATTGCAGACGCTCCCTTATTCCTCACTCTCTGCTCACCCCCCTTCCCTCTCCCCCCTGTAGCCGTTCATGACTCAGCATGCTTTGTTTATCTTCTCTCCTGAGCAGATAAGAGGTAAGGAACTCACTTTGTGGCAAAACTCCTTTAAGGGGTTTCATGCCACATTTGGGAGCAGGATGTGGCTTAAATGCCCTACAATTTAGGATTCAAATGTTTGGAGGAAAGACATTGAACCAACATACATTTATTTCTCCTTTGTACAGTATGATATTACATTATGATGGAATGACTGTAATGGTTATCATCATAAACACATGGACATATTTCCAAGACCTACAATAAAAGCCGCTTTCAGTCCAAATGGAGTTATTGTGATGTAAGATTAGTGACCACAGATTCTTGGGCTTGCATGTCGACAGTCGGATCTAATCCCGGTATGAAGCGAGGTAAAGTTTCCAAACGGTATGTGGGAAGTAAGCACGCAAATCCTGTTATTTGTTAACAGGATTTGAGGGCATGCCTCCTATGCACCGCCTTGGAAAAGTCACATCAGCAGAATCTTTGCTCTCCGTGAAAAAATGCTGCGTCCCAGCAGGCGTGGAAATCTCTCTTCTACAATGTTGGTCTTTATCCGGCATTCTCTGAAGACCTGGATTGTCATTAATAGCTGGAATCAGTGCAAACTCGCATCATGTATAAAAGCAATGATGTGAAACACCAATACCCATAGTCTTGGAAATGCAATATGAGGCTCTGGGATGATATTAAATCAGATATGATTCATAGTATCTGACAAGTCAACCTGTCACATGCTGAAAATTCCATTATCACAACAAAAGTCTTTGACATTTTCTTCTTAATATTACTAAAACATCAAGTGCACAAATTGCTCATAATGAGTGTTCAGTTCATAGGATGTAGCGATAGTTTTGGTAGTTGCAAGAAATGAAAGGTTGTGTAATGTGGTAAGAAATATAGAGACATTATCCAGATACAGTGGACCCACAACATGCAATATTAAATTGAACAACCCTATTATGTTGAAACCATTGTATTTTGTAACCATAACTGTATGGAAAATACGTAATTGGTTCCAAGTCCCCAAAATGTCACCAACCTAATGCAAAATGATGATAAAACAAAATTAAGCAGACACTAATGCAGGTAAAGCAAGTCCTTACATATGACAGTAAGAGATGTTGGAAATCGCTAATCATCTATTTGAAGATAGGAGCTATGAGTCACTGACTTTATACAAAATGTATCAGCAAAAAAGAAAATGTGGCCTTCACCTGGTGCCCAAAGAAGCTGTTCATCATGTAAGAGCAGTATAGGACATTTAGTACCGCACTGTACGGTAGAGAAGCGCTACTAGGCCGATAATCACTGCATGCACCTCCCTAATACATGTAAGAGCTGTACAGGACATGTAGTACCGCACTGTGCTGTAGAGAGGTGCTATAGACCGTCAAGCACTGTCTGCTCCTCACTAGTACATGTAAGAGCAGTACAGGATGTAGTACCTGTACTGTAGAGAGGTAGCTTACTCAGACCACCAATCCTTGCCTGCACCTCACTAACACTGTACATGTAATAGTAGTACAAAACATGTAGTACTGCACTGTGCTATAGAGAGGCGCTACTAGACCGCCAATCACTGCATGCACTTCACTAATACAAAGGTTTACAAATACAAATTTTGATAGAGGTTCAAGTCACATCATCCCTGCATCACTGTAAGAGCAGTACAGGACATGTAGTACCAAACATGTAGTACTGAGTAAGAGAGGCGCTACTAGACCGCCAATCACTGCATGCACTTCACTAATACATGTAAGAGCAGTACAGGACATGTAATACCGCACTGTACTGCAGAGAGGCGCTATCGACCCACCGCAATTCACTGGTTTAAAAACAATGCAGCCCTCACTAATACATGTAAGAGCAGTACAGGACATGTATTACCGCACTGTATGTAGAAGGCGCTACTAGACTGCCAATCACTGCTGACCTCACTAATACATGTAAGAGCAGTACAGGACATGTAGTAATGCACTGTACTGTAGAGAGGCCCCTATAGACCACCAATCACTGCATACATCTCACTAATACATGTAAGAGCAGTACAGGACATGTCGTAGTGCACTGTACTGTAGAGAGGAGCTACTAGACCGCCAATGACTGCATGCACCTCACTAATACATGTATGAGCAGTACAGGACATGTAGTACTGTACTGTAGAGAGGCGCTCTACTGCCTAACTGGTTACAAAGTGGATTAAGGATAACCAAGTCAATGTTTTGGAGTGGCCATCACAAAGCCCTGATCTCAACCCTATTGAAAATGTATGGGCTTTGTCGGGAGGAATGGGCCAAAATTCCTACCAACTATTGTGAGAAGCTTGTGGAAGGGCAATGCTACCAAATACTAATGAAATGTATGGAAACTTTTAACTTTGCAGAAAGTAATAAAAATGCCTTAAAATAATTCTGTCTCATTATTCTGGTGTTTGGCAAATATAAATAATTTTGGTTCCTAATTGACCTAGAACGGGTAAGGTTTATTCTGATTTCATGTCAGATAGTGAGAAAAACATACAGATGTGTCTTTTTATATAGTGTATGGCAACTTCTGGTTTCAACTGTACATACACCAAATATTGATTTGATTTTGATTTCCCTTTGTTCACTTTGAATTTATTAATTTCTGAAAATAAATCTGAGCAATACTCCATTCTCCTGAAATGATATAGCAGGCAGTGTGGGGTGACCTTGATGTAACACAGAACAACCATCAGCCGTTGACTTTGCAATCTCAAAGAAGACCAATGTAATCAGTTCTCTGGCCAGACATCTTATTCTTTACTGCTGTCAATCCTGCTGATTCTACACAACTCCCATCAAAGTTCGACGTGGAGTGTGAAAGAATCTTCCAAAGCAATCACTGGACTTGCCAAGTCACTGTATTACTCGGCTTATATTTACTTGAAGGACCTGTTCCCTATTTTCCAATGGAAGTTCATTTATAGAGCGGTTTTGTGCTGCTCCCATTCTCTGATATTAGTGGATTTTGCAGAGGTCTTTACTCAAATAAGAAAAGTAATATAATAGAAAAGCGGAGGTGTTCTCCATAGCAACCAATCAGGTTTTCATATTGTATATTCTATAAAGTAGAAAAATGACTATTGTTATCCAGTTGGCTGTGTTATGAGCTACATCTTCCCTTTCCTCTGTTGGATTTTTAATAAATAAACCACATTGTAAAAATTAAGTAACATAAAAGATGAAGTCCAGTTAATAACCCCTAGGTGATCTAAAACCTCCACCTCCAGAGGTTCAGAACCAAGAAAAAAGTTTCATCTTTGCAAAAATGCCTTTACTGACCATTGCATCTGTGCTTACAATAAAGATCCTGCAATATGCTGGCAAAATACGAAAACCGTAATAATATGCAGTATTAGAATGGCCATACATATTATAACATAGAATGCAACTAGAGGCACCTCGGCCCAATTTAAACTTCACTATGGGGCCTTCCATGGTTCATTGAGATGCCGTATAGCCGACACCTTGTAGCTTGATGAAGGGTATGACTATAACTCAAAAGATTGCATGGCTTTATATAAACAGTAACTCACAAAAGTAAGTACAACCCTCACATTTTTGTAAATATTATATTATATTTTTTCATGGAACAACATTGAAGATATGACACTTTGATACAATGTAATGTAGTTAGTGTACAGCTTGTATAACAGTGCTGGCAACTAAAGAGACTACACCCCTAAGTGAAAATTAACAAATTGTGCCCAAAATGTCAATATTTTGTGTGGCCACCATTATTTTCCAGCACTGCCTTAACTCTCTTGGGCATGGAGGTCACTAGAGCTTCACAGGTTGCAGCCACTGGAATCCTCTTCCATCCCTCCATGATGACATCATGGAGCTGGTGAATGTTAGAGACCTTGTGCTCCTTCACTTGCCATTTTAGGATGCCCCACACATGCTCGATAGGGTTTAGGTCTGGAGACATGCTTGGTCAGTCTAGCACCTTTACCCTCATTTACTTTAGCGAGGCAGCGGTGGCTTTGGAGATGTGTTATCATTTTGGAATACTTCCCTGCAGTCGAGAAGGGAGGGGATCATTCTCTGCTTCAATATGTCACAGTACATGTTGGCATTCATTGTTCCCTCAAAGAACTTTAGCTCCCCACAGCTGGCAGCACTCATGTAGCCCCAAACTATGACACACCCACCACCATGCTTGACTGGAGGCAAGACACACTTGTCTTTGTACTCCTCACTTCACACATGCTTGGCACCATGCAAACCCAAGTTTATCTTGGTCTCATCAGACCACAGGACACGATTCCAGTAATCCATGTCCTTAGTCTGATTGTCTTCAGCAAACTGCGGGCTTTTTGTGCATCTTTATAAGAGGCTTCATACTGGGACAACAGTCATGCAGACCAATTTGATGCAGTGTATGGTCTGATCACTGACAGGCTGACCTCTCCATCACGTTTACCTCTGCAGCAATGCTGATAGCACTCATATGTCTATTTTGTAAAGACAATCTCTGGATATGATGATGAGCATGCACACTGAACTTCTTTGGTCGACTGTGTCAAGGCCTGTTCTGAATGGAACCTTTCTTGTTAAACTGTTGTATGGTCTTGGACACCATGCTGCAACTCAGTTTCAGGGTTTGGGAAATCTTATTATAGCCCAGGCCATGCTTATGTAGAACAAAAATTCTTTTTTTTTTCAGATTCTCAGAGAGTTATTTGCCGTGAGGTGTCATGCTGAACATCCAGTGACCAGTATAAGACAGTGTGAGAGCAATAAAACCAAATTTACCACACCTTTTCCCCATTCACACCTGAGACCTTGTAACACTAACTAGTCACAAGACACTGTGGAGGGAAAATGGCGAATTTGGCACAATTTGTCCATTTCTACTTAGGAGTCTACTCACTTTTGTTGCCAGTGGTTTAGACATTGATGGCTGTGTGTTGAGTTATTTTGGGGGGACACCAAATGTAAACTGTTATGCAAGCTATACATTGACTACTTTACATTCTGTTAAAGTGTCATATCTTCAGTATTGTTCCATGAAAAGATATAATGCACTATTTACATAAAATGTGAGGGTGCACTCATATTTGTGAGATACTGTATATCATTATTCCATATACCAGTTATCTGTCAATTATTAAACCCACGCATACAAGGACTTTTACTGGTAATGATGGTTCTAAAGTCTAGTTGTTTATGTCTATGATTTGCTATTGGCCGTTAAGCTCCTATATTTAATGTTAGACTAGTGAAATGCAAGTGAATTTATTGCATTCACTTGTAGTTTGTATGGAAATGCCTACATTTTGTATAGATTTTGATTTATAAATATACTTCATAAATATTATATCTGCTACTATGGGACATCATCCTCCAGGCAATGTTCTGTAGACAATTAATGTGCAATCTCAGCCATCATCACATTTGGGTATAAGTAGGCCGAGGCAGGGATTTAAAGCATAATGTCCAATTTCTATTCTAAGCAAGGAGGAAGAAAATTACTCTACATGTAGCAAGAAGGATTTATTGGCAGATTATTTTTTTACAGATATCATGCAAACACAGGCCACCAATTAAAATTAAGTATTTCCTTTGTCTTCAATTTTTGCTATAGATTTGGATATTGCGGAATAATCTACTGGAACTCTTTTCCTCAGGAGGGGATGAATAATTTTGCTCTACACAAAACAAAAGTTACAATTTGTCACATCTCCTCATTGTATGTTGGAACCATAACTCTATGGAAAATTGGTAATTGGTTCCAAAGCCCCAAAATGTCACCGACACCATGCAAAATGAAGATTAAAGGAAACTAAGAAGATACTAATTCAGATAAAGCAAATCCTGACATGCAACAGAGAGAGCTGCTGGAAGCTGGAAATCTCTTTCTATGATGAGGACAGGAGCTTCTTTGGGTTATGTACTTTTTACACAATGTACCAGAAATAAAGAAAATGGGACCCTCAACTGGTGTCCAAAGGAGCTGCTCATCCTGGCACATGTAAAGAGCAGTACAGGACATGTAGTACCGCACTGCACTGTAGAAAGGTGCTACTAGACTGCCAATCACTGCATGCACATCACTAATACATGTAAGAGCAGTACAGGACAGGTAGTACTGCACTGTACTGTAGAGAATCGCTACTAGACCGGCAATCATTGCATGCACCTCACTAATACATGTAAGAGCAGTACAGGACATGTATTACCGCACTGGACTGTAGAGAGACGCTAATAGACCACCAATCACTGCATGCACCTCACTAATACTTGTAAGAGCAGTACAGGACATGTAGTACTGCCCTGTACTGTAGAGTGGCGCTACTAGACTGCCAATCACTGCATCCACCTCACTAATACATGTAAGAGCAGTACAGGACATGTAGTACTGTACTGTAGAGAGGTGCTACCAGACCACCAATCCTTGCCTGCACCTCACTAACACTGTACATGTAATAGTAGTACAAAACATGTAGTACTGCACTGTGCTATAGAGCGGCGCTAATAGACCGCCAATCACTGCAAGCACTTCACTAATACAATGGTTTTACAAGGAAATGTTCAAGATAACTGGTTGGATCTTCCATTCAATCTGGTGCCGCAGATCGGTAGTGTCTGTGATGAGGTAAGTCCAGTTTGAAGATACAATGGCAGATGTTTGGGAATGATAATTGGGCAAATGGGATATGAACATACCTGACCCTTTCTTTTGCCGGCTTGTCTCTCACTCCCAAATGAAATAAACATTCATACTCAGCTGAGCGTACATAAGGAAGATAGTCTGACGAATGAGTGTGCAGCCAACAGCTATCTAATGTGTGTGGCCAGCATTAGTGCCCAAGAATAGTTAATGCGCTATAAACTAAACGTTTGGCACTAGATGGTGTCGCGCTTTGAATTTGAGTCAGGACGATGCGGCCAAACCTAAATTTTTTCCAGCAATCATGGGAAAATCATGCAACCAATCACCACCCAGACCAGAAAATGATTGCACAATTTTCCTGCATTTGCTAAAAAATATTGGGTCGAGCCAAATCATCCTGACCCTAATTCGAAGCAAAACACCAGTCCTAGGTAATAACACCTAAAGAATATTGTGCACAAGATGAAAATTAGTTTTTCACCTTGTAGCCACCAGATTAAAAGGATCAAGATTCTATGTATTTGGATTCTGTGTCAAACGTAGGAGCATCTCTTGAGAAAGCAAAACATCTTTTGAACTTTGTGTGTTTTATCACATCAAACGTGTGTGAGATCCGGGCTCCTGTTTAACTCCTCTTCAGCAACCTTATGTTTCCAGCCGCTGTAGCCTTCAGTCACACCGGCGCATTTCATGTTCCATATTTTTTCCAAAAATGTCACAAAAGAAATATATTTTGTACACAAGAAATTTCTTAGAACTTTTGTTTGAGGTCAAAGATAAGACAAATAACTTGACTTTTCAAGATTGAATCCAAATAAATGTATAGTGCGTGTAAAGAAAAACTCAATACTACATACAACAAGGAAGATCTGTGACCAACAACCAAACCTGATATTGATTTGATGAGGTTAAGGGTCATAGCTGTGGTTCCGGTAACCACAGATACATATCATTCTCTGCCGAGTGTTTCAATTAACCTTTAATCAGGATTTACATTGACCTGGCCCTAAAAACCTTAGCCCTAATCTACAAAACTCATCCAGATAATTTTTTCAGGGGAAAAACGAATCATCAAGTTCGGAAACATGGCCCTTTCGCCGGCTTTTGTTTTTGTGTTTCTTGGGTAGAATTTTTTCCCTAAAATGTTTTTTCCCAGTGGGTACAAAAGCTAAAGGCGGGGCCCCACCCACACCCAATTTTTCACTGTTTTGCCCTACAAAAAATTGTATCCCTGCTTCGACTTTATAAAGGAATCTGAACAGTAATAGAAAAAGCTACTTGCTCAAAATATTGATGTAATAAAAGACTTCACTAAATGAAAAAGCAAAAAAAACCTAAAACAAAGAACAAAAAAAATAAACCCAACTTAAAAAAATTTTTGTTTTTTTACATGAAAACCCCTTCAATTTTTAATCAGGGCCTATTAAATTGTATAAAGTGATACAACCTTTTTTAAAAACGGGAAAGTGGGTCAACCCGTCCCCCCCCTTTCTAAATTTTGTTTAAAATTTTTGGGGAATTTTCCAAATTAGAAAAAGAACCTTTAAAAAAATAAAAAAACATGAGTGGAAAATACGTATTTGGCTATAAAGCATGTTTTAAGCGCTTACAAAATAGGAATAAAGCATAACTTTTAATTCCCTAAATTAAAAAAGGGTCAATACCGGGTAGGGTATGTCTACACTACCTGGACAAAAAAGGACCTGAAAGTGAATTTAAACAAAGTTTTTTAATTTGGGTATGGGGAAAACCCTTTGGCCCGGGAAATTTTGCATCATATTTGCGCTCTAATACGACGATATGTGCCCGAAATTAAAGGGAATCCATAGTTTTCCCCAAAATTCCTATAAACTATGGATTATCCTCCTCTCCCCGGGGGGGACAATACGATCAATTGTACGCCTGGGGGGATAATGACAAGCAATGGCAGTCAATGGGCCGGAGGGCCCGCCGCAATAAAGCGCAGAAAAAAACGCGAAATCCCAAACGCCCCGCAATTACGCCGTGTGAACATAGCCTTACTAAAAATGTTCATGAAACTGAGTTTTCTGTCCACTGCCTGTCAAAAGCAGCTGAAACGCGATTTGCGTTTTTGGTGCGTTTTTTACACGTGTTTTGTGCTTGTTTTCAAGTCTGGTTTTTAATGTATGCATAAATGAAGCCATTGGATGTAACTCCGCTCTACAAAAGGGGATAAAAGCACATTATTGCATTTATATGTAATCTTGTAAGTCATTTTATGGATCTTGGCGCTAATAAAGTTATATCGCGTTTGTCAACAAAAATATGTTTTTTTAAGGATTTTGGCCCTGAAGTCAATTTTTTTTAATCGATTTTGGTGCTAAAATCCGTTTTTTACGGATTTTGCCGCTTATAAAGTTATCTCGCTTTTGTCGCCAAAAATATGTTTTTACGGAAAAAAAAACCCCGATTCTGGTGCCAAAATCTGTAAAAAAAATTCTTTTTAGCGTCAGAAGTGAGATAACTTTAATAGCACCAAAACCTGTGAAGTAAAGGATTTTAGCGCCAAAATATGAAACAGAAGCAAGATAACTTTATTAGCGCCAAAATATGTTAAGAAAAGGATTTTAGCACTAAAAAACATAAAAAAAAGGATTCTGGCACCAAAATCTGTAAAAAAAAAAAAAAAAAAAAAAAAGCATATTTTTAGCGCCAGAAGCGAGATAACTTTATTAGCAACAAAATCTGTAAAAAATTTTGGTGCCAAAATCTGTAAAAAAAAAAACCTTATTTTTATCGAAAAAATTATGAATTGTGCAAAAATCGTTAGCGACCAAAGCATGATCATTTTATTAGGAACGGTAATAACAAAGACACATCAGACACTTGTATGCAAATTTGATGATATAACCTTTATTAACACCCACAATAGGTGGGACTTAGGTCTCCTGGGAGGGTTTTCATTGAAAAATCGCGACATAAAATGCCGCGACAACGCGCCAAAAAAACGCTCCAAAAGACGTCCGGCGCTTTCCATAGACTCCTGTAGTAAATTTTCTGCCCGGCTCTGCCGTTTTTTAGAACATGTTGCGAAAGACGACCAGTAAAAAAAACGAGCAGAAAAAAGAAGCTCAGTGTAGACAGCAGGAGGGTTTTTACAATAGAAGTCTATGGGAGATGATTACAGTCATTTTTCCAGCGTTTTTAGAAAACTAAAAATGCTGAAAAAACGGACGTTTTTCTGTGCAGTGTAGACAGAGCCTTTTAGCCCAAACTAATAACCATGGATGTTCGAAACGCATGAGCATGAAGCAAGACTGACCCAGCATGTTGAACCTTTTTACTATAATGGAATAAAGGTTTTGTTTTATTCCTTTTTTGGGGAGTGCTGGAAAGTGTCTCATATTGAAATGCTATATTTGCTTGTAATCCCATAAACTGCCTGTTCACCACGTTGTGTGGATATGTTGAGACAACCTTTAATTTAGTATGGGTGAGCTGTATGTACTCTGTTTCTTTTTAGCATTTTATCAGTTGTTCCCAACGTTACACTTATCTATGAATAAATGATTGAACTGTAACACTGTAAACTGGTTTTCCGACTATTATCTTATATAAAACATTTCTATGGTGGCCAGTAAGTTTCCGTGCATAACTTGGGTTCTACATCTGGTAAAAATCTCACCAGGGCAGCCTTAGCCTGGTGTTCATATTCATCTCCTTGTGTTTGCATGAGTTTCCTCCGATTACTCCAATTTCCTCCCACATTATACTGGATGATCAATTAAAGTAGACCAAGTCCATAACTACTTGAGCTGAGGAAATTGGTGTAAACTTCACTAGGGAAATGGGTTTATGTGAGCAGTTTCAATCCCCATATACCACTCTGCAAAATATAACTCTGTACAGATAAAAGAGGATTCAGATCAAGACAAAGATCTGTGCTTGGCATGTATCTTAGTATTAGCTTCTAGCATACACATCTGATGTAGGGCTGTGGCTTATCCTGTGTAGGCATACAATGAGATATGTGCCTGGTAGGGGACTTATCCCATATACATCAACCATAGGATGACATATGCCCCAAGTTGTGTTTTACTGTTAGGCTATGTTCAGACAGCTGATTCACACCATAATTGCGGGACGGATTTCGGCCGCAATAACGGCGTGTGTCAGGGGCGGGGGCGAGCTGCCGGCCTCATAGACTTTCATTATCCATGGCGCGTATCCCGCCGGGATAATGTGCATGTCACTTTGTGCATGTCACTCTATGAGAACTGTGGATTACCGTAATGACAGGGACGGATTTCAGCCGTATTTGCAAAGTACGGCGTGCAATACGGACTGAAATCCATCCCAAAATCAGCCGTGTGAACATTGCCTTACTGTTTTTACTGTTAGGCCTCGTTCACACGGCTTAAAATGGACTGATTGCAGCCGTACTGCGGCCGTATTTGGCTCAATACGGCTCCAATCCGTCCAGTAACTACGGAATCCACAGTTCTCATAGAGAACTATGGATTCCGTCTCTCCTTCCCCGCTCGGCGAATCCCCCGGGTGAGAAAAGTGATATTGAAATTTACGGCGTACGCGCCTAGATAAAGACAGTCATGGGCCGCGATGCTCTGGCCCCATAGTGCGAATTACGGGCTGAAATATGTCCCAGAATAAGCCATGTGAACATGGCCTTACTACTACTTCATTATTTCATACTTTACTTTTTGAGGTATACAGCCACATAGCGACCCAACAATGGCAAAAAAGACACTCTTTTGGCCTTTGTTGTGCTAATGAAGCCCTAGGGTTAGACTTAGGTTTATGCTGGGGGCTTTTCCACTACATACACACAAAGCGGAAAACACCATGCTAATCTAAACTTTCTAAGTGAAGGAACAGGGGCGTAGCTACAGGGGGTGCAGCGGTAGCAGTCGCTACCAGGCCCTGCTGCCTGAGGGGGCCCAAAAGCCCTTCTGCCATATAAGAAAACACAAGTATTGTAAATGGCGCATGGTTACTGGGGGGCCCATTTCACTTTTTGCACTAGGGCCCAAGAGCTTGAAGTTACGCCTCTGTGAAGGAATATACAGTGCGGTCTTGGTGTAATTGCAATATGGTCTTGATGTGCTCAAGATCTCCTGTTGCACCCCGCATCATGGATTTTTTAATTAACTTAATAAGCAGACGCATAAATTTGCAGGTCAACATCCACAAAACCAGGGCTATTAACGAGCAGTAAACACAGATGTACATTGCTCATTAATAGATGAACCATTGACCTGCTAATCCATGTGGCCGCTCATTAAGCTAATTCAAAATTTAGGATTTCGGGTGTGGAGTGCCACTGTGGTTGTTGGCCACGTCATGGCCACACCATGACCTTGCCGAGATCCCACGTCATTTTCAGCCATAAGAGACAAACATGTGACCCAGGAACCAGTACTATCCCCAAATATTTGACACTAGACTGTTATATACTGTCGAAAAAAAACTGTGTAAAAGCCTCTTAAAGTAAATACGTGCTGCTTCCTTAATCCCTTAAGCACCAGGCCTGAAAAGGCCTTAGTGAGCAGCAAAATTTTTTTTGTTTTTGCTTTTCTATGTTTCAACAGTCATAACTTTTTTTTGTTGTATTATTAGGGTATGTTCACACGATGTATTGCGGTGTGTACGGTACGTGCTGCAGTACACCGTGAGTTTCGGAAGCTCGCGTTAATGGACCACGGCAACCAAAGGGTTAAACGGCAGGGATCAGAGGCTTCCTACAGTACCTGTTAAAGGGGTTGTCTCACTACAAGGATGGCTTTCTATGTTAAAAATCTTGCAAAAACAAGTCACTTTGCAATATGTGTCCATTAGCAGTGTCCTACCTATTCCTAGATATCCCCTCTCGTGTGGGCTGCATCAGCTCCTCAGGTCACTATAGCTACAGAACTGTTTGATCTCTCCTGATAGGCTGCCAGCACTGGATGCTATAGCTACAGACCTGGCTTCTACTGCAGCCTAGTAGAAGCCAGTAAACACCCCTCTGAATTCAAAATGAATCCAGGAAAACAGGACTGAGGTAAGATGAATAAATGTAGTGAGACGACCCCTTTAAGTACAACTCTGTTCCTACGTTGCAAGTGCCGCACCGGAAGTCCGCAACAGACATTACTCTGTTAGGCAGCGATAGTATTTTTGGTGTCGCTGCCAAGACTTTGAGAGTCACAAAAATTTCATTCTGCCCACCATACTAGAATAAAAAAAACAGTAGGGGCTTTGTTAAGGGATGAATAATTCACACTGCTGAATATGTTTGGGTTGTATAGTACTAAATTAAATTTTTAGATTACTATAATTAAAAATTCACTGTGATTTTTCAATGAATATAATGCTTTTTACTGATGAGGCAACCATATTCAAACATCTGTAAACCATTTGCACCCTAATCGAATATGGACAGCAAGCAATAGCGTAACACAAATTGGAATTATGCAAGCAAGTATAAAGATTTTAGAAAGTGTATTCGGAGATGCTTCCAGACTTCATAGTCTTTTTCTGTTCACCCTTATTGAAATGGAAAAGTATGATAATGTAATATGTAAAACATGAACTAACATAACATTGTGTGAAAGAGATGAAACACTTATGCTGTGAGAGACAGGTAGTAATTGATGAGAAACAGAGGTAGAATCTGCTGGAAAACAAGCTTGAAGTTTAATAAAATATGAAGGGCAGATATTAAACAGAATGTCTCCGGCATACCCCAGCAAGGGGCAGGTTTGTATGTGCCCAAAAATTTTGCATGAATGGCCTACAATTTACTCTAGATAAGATTTACTTAAAAACTATGGGCGACATGTATGAACGGGGCTGCGCCAGTTTTTGGTGTTAAAAAGTTTAGTAGACCTGTTCTATAGATGTATGAACAGTTGCATTCTAAACTTTGGCTCAATAAGTGCAGGAGCGACACTTTTAATGCACCGAAGATTTGTGGCGTTCTGGGGGCGTCGCACCAAATTTATAGAAATAGACACGTTATGATTCTTTGACGCCAATTCTAGGGGCAGGACAGTTAGAACAGCCAGACTAGGTTAAATTTTAGGTGGTGCCTGAGCCAGACTTGTGGTATTGGCTCTACACTGCCCTGTATGTATGACCTGCAGAAGAACAGCCAGACCAGGGTAAAGGTAGTAGCATGAGCCAGACTTGTTGGTATTGGCTCTAAACTGACCTGTTTGTATGACCTGCAGAAGAACAGCCAGACCAGGGTAAAGGTAGAGCCTGAGCCAGACTTGTGGTATTGGCTCTACACTGCCCCCTATGTATGACCTGCAGAAGAACAGCCAGACCAGGTAAAGGTGGTGCCTGAGCCAGAATTGTGGTATTGGCTCTACACTGCCCTGTATGTATGACCTGCAGAAAACAGACCAGACCAGGGTAAGGCCTCGGTCCAGACACGGCTTTTTCAGAACGTTTTACAACGTTTCCGTGTAAATACTTCTGAAATCAGTTGAAAATCAGTTGCAAAAACGGCCCCCTAAGTGTGGCACGTATTTGTAAATGATTTCCCCCGGGATTCACCATCTAAATCTTGTAGGTGGTGTCCCCGGAAATAATTGACATGTGAATTGTTTTTCCGTCCCGGGTTGCCATGAAACCCCAGCGGCAATCCCCAACGGAATATGCGTCGTGTGAAGACGAGCCCTATTTTCTATTGAAATCATAGAAAAAGGCTGTGACTTATTTCGGACGGATTTTCCGAGGATTACGATGTCAATCGTCGGAAATACGCGGGGAAAAAAGCCCCTGGAAACAGGCCTTAAAGGGAGGCCTGAGCCAGATTTTGGAAGTTCCCACACTGCCCCGGGTTTTAGACCTGCAGAAGAACAGCAGACCAGGGTAAAGGTGTGCTGAGCCAGACTTGTGGTATTCGTGCACTAATGCCCTGTATGTGTGACCTGCAGAGGAATTCACATGACCAGGGTAAAGGTGGTGCCTGAGCAAGACTTGTGGAATTGGCTCTACACGTGCCCTGTATGATTGACCTGCAGAAGAACATGCCAGACCAGGTAAAGGTGTGCGCTGAGCCAGACTTGTGGTATTGGCTTCTATCACTGGCCCTGTTGATGTATGACCGTGCAGATAGAACAGACCAGGGTAACGGTGGTGCCTGAGCCAGACTTGTGGTATTGGCTCTACACTGTCCTGTATGTATGACCTGCAGAAGAACAACCAGGGTAAAGGTGGTGCCTGAGCCAGACTTGTGGTATTGGCTCTACATTGCCCTGTATGTATGACCTGCAGAAGAAAAGCCAGACCAGGGTAAAGGTGGTGTCTGAGCCAGACTTGTGGTATTTGCTCTACACTGCACCTGTATTTATGACATGATTTAATAAAGATTAAAATCCATGGTAAAAACAAGAAGCATGGCAAAGCATGTGTGATATTGCGACATGATAACTAGTCACTGTGTGTGCACCCTATATTACTGTACTGATCAACAAGTGATAGTAATGGGAACCATATGTGAAGTATTCAGTTCTTGCATGTAGTGTAGAAGACAACAGGGAGCAATAGGGACAATATGTAGTGTAGTAGACAATAGGGAACCATAAGAACGGTATGTAGTTTATTAGACAATAGAGAACAATTAATAGTGTTGTGGACAATAGGGAGCAGTAAGGACACTATTTAGTGTAGTAAATAATAAGGAGCAATAGGGTAATGTAGTAGACAATAGAGAACAATAGGGACAATATGTAGTGTACTAGACAATAGAGAACAATAGGGACAATATGTAATGTAGTAGACAATAGAGAACGATAGGGACAATATGTAATGTAGTAGAAAATAGAGAACAATATGTAGTGTAGTAGACAATATAGAACAAAAGGGACAATATGTAATGTAGCAGACAATAGAGAACAATTGGGACAATATAAAGTATAGTAGACAATATAGAGATAAAGGTAGTATAGTAGGCAATAGGGAGCAATAGGGACAATATGTAATGTAGTAGACGCAAGAGAGCAATAGAGACAATATGTAGTGTAGTAGACAATAGGGGGTACACTTTTTATCATATATGGTGGGATTAAAACATATTAAACTAGTTGTCTGTTTTCATAAAATAATACTTAAATGGGGTCAAGGTGGGGAAATATAGAAATAAAAGTGATACTTCCCAGTCCCTCACAGCTGCTGCATCAGATGTCTCCTGGATCTGCCACTCTTCACTTCCAGTTTCTCATCCTGACACATGGGAAAAGTTCACACTCAATTGTAAGTGAAAAGCCTCTATTGGGTGTCGAGAGGAGAATCGAAACGTGAAGAGGAGCAGAACCTGAGGAGCTCAGGTGCGGCAGTGGCAAGGGACCAGGAGGTAGGTATCACATTTTTTTCGTATGGCCATCTTTAAGTATTAAGCATTATTTTATTCAACAGGAAAACGCATTGAATCTGGCCTATTTCCACCTTCTTATAACTGTGCACTTTGTTGTATACGAGACTACACGTAAGAGCCGAAGACCACATTTTGTTCCCAGCACTATTATGACTGGTACAGTATTAGGAGGTTCACACACAGTGTGCACATGACCAACTTTCATGTGGTAAAGCTGCACATGCTTTACCACAAAAATTGCAGAAGTTTTCCATTCACTACTGTGGTGGCTCCAGAAAAGTGTTCTAAAATGTCCCAAATATTGCCACATTGTTGGCACAGCACGTTGTACTGTTCCAGGCACATTTACAATAGACATCAGACACTTTTTGCAGCTGTTCTGACAAGGAGGCATGGCTTAGCCAAAAGTGAAGTGGAAAGGGATATGGTCGTGATGTCTCCTGCTGTGCCAAAAACTGTGCCAGAATTGCACAAAAATTCAAGAATAGAAAGGAAGCCAAACTTGTAGTTGCAGAACAGGAGGCTCAGTATTGTTCCTGCACAGCGGGCCCTCTACTGCACATGTCTGTTCCCGCTTTAGCCATGCTTGCCAATCATCCTGTTTAATCCAGAAGCCTCGTACATATTCTTGCATGAAAAAGGTGTGGACCTTATATTGCCTCTTCCCAAAATAGGTAATGGGCAATAGAGAGGATAAGGGATATTTCTGGACAGATTGGGGGCTTTCCTGGGAGCGGGGCTTAAAGGGGTTGTATCACACTACTGTTGTACGGAGCCACAAGCAGTTTTAGGTTCATGCTTCCTGTCTCTTTCTGGTCAGGCTGTAGGTGGTGCTATAGCAGTGATTAGCATATCAACTCCGTACTCCCAACTCTTCTAATTGCATTGAGAGCAGGAGTTGTTATCTATGAGCTTTGAAGCCCTTGCTCTAAATTAAACAAAAGTAATTAGTTTCCTTTCTTTCTTGGACATAAAACACACTATGTTCAAACTCAACTGCTGGCAGTCCTGTGTGCCAACCTGTGGTGATGTCACTCCCTGCTATCAGATAAGACAAAGAGCAGAGGGAAGGAGAGAGCAGGTCGGAAACCACAGAAAACTGTGTGCTTTCTTATCTCCTCAACAAAGCAAAATAAACAAAGCAATATATGTGGAAAAAATCTTCCTTTACCATTTCCATGTTGAAAGCTAATCTTTGAAGTGAGACAACCCCTTAAAATCTCTTGGAATTGGGTTGGCAAATATGGCTTTAGGACGTTTAAGGCCATGTTCACACGGCTTATTTTGGGACGGATTTTGTTCCGTATTTTGCGCCGTACTGCGCGAAATACGGCTGAAATCTGTCCCAGTTATTACGGTAATACACAGTTCTCATAGAGAACTGTGGATTCCGCCTCTTCTCCCCGCTCGCTGTATTTTGCGAGCGGGGAGAAAGTGACAAGTCAAATATTCACGGTGTGTTATGTGCCGTGGATAATGAATGTCTATTGGGCCGGCGGGCTGCTCGCCCCCCCTGCACAGCACACGGCGTAATTGTGGTCGAAATCCGTCCCCGCAATTACGCCATGAATAATCCGTGGGAACATAGCCTAAAGGTCTTTGTCTTGGGCACAAAGTGAACCTGTCCCTCCTCTGTATTTTCGGTGGATTAATGATCCTGGTTTGAGAGAGAAGTATACAAGGTCCATATAGAGATGTTATACAGCAGTTTAAATAAGGCCTTATACACATGGTCTTATGGTTTTATACAAACTCAGAGTTAAAAGAGACTGATCAATGGGTTTTCTATGGAGCTTTATTGCACCGCCGCATGTCTCAGATTTTATATGAAGGCATCCAGAGCTGTTTTGTTTGTCAGATTCTGTACAAATCAAACATAAAAAACAGTGGCATACTCAATGGGTGTTATATTGCGGTGATATTTTCCCCCCAGAAGCCTTGCTTATAGGGTAGAATATCTCTGACAGACACAGTGTCACACGGAGCACCATACAGCTGCACAAGTAATCAGCTCTGTAGTATAAAGCTGCAGGGGACTGGATGTGCCGCCATACAGCTCTGCAGTGTGCACATGGTCTTAATTAAATAAATTTTGAAAAGTAATAAAACAACCATTATGATTAAACTTTACACACATAATACAAGGCTATTAATATCACTAAGCTCCTTCCTTCCTCCCCCTTCAAAAAATAGAGAACATAATTAGAATGATAACATATTTTTTCTTTTTTTCATTGAACAATACATTAATTTCATGAAGGTGACTGTCTTGTCTCTGTTGTCTTTATGCCATGGTACAAACAGAAGCCATCTTTTTCAATGCGCTGAAAAGGCAATCATATGCCCAAGGCATATCAAATACCGCTGCACAGGGAACAAGATGTGAACGACAATGAAATTAAGCCTTTGCCACACAGCAAGACTTGCTCATTTTTTACAAAATGTGATAGGGTTAGATGGTTCAGAGGATTCTTATGACTACAATTTAATGAAAATCCCCAACAACGCTGAACATTTAATAGCTACACCAGAAAAGTTCTGCAACGGTGTAAGCATTATTATATATTATTAAACGTTTGCCCCTTTCCAATGAGCCTGCAGTAGCAATTTAAATGTATGGTTTCATTTTGTATTTAGCTAAAGGGAAACTATGATATGCTCTGCAAAATAAAGCTGGCAATATCCCCCGACAACTGCTGCTCCACTGATTCCTGTGGTTTAAAATTGGTACCCTTAATTCTGGCACCAGTGTTGGACTGGGGAGTCTGGGGCCAACCAGTACAGTTCCTTTTTGGGGTCCACCAATGGAGTTCATTCTTGGTGCCCACCAGTGGAGTTAATTCTCTGGGCCCACTAGTGGAGTTCATTCTTGAAACGCGTAAGCTCCTGTTTTTTTTTGTACTGTGTTTCGTCTTGTTGAATTTTATTTTCACTTTCCAAATAAAGTTTCCGAATATGTTAAAATTGACGCTTGCATTTTTCCTTTTGTTACGTAATTAGGATGAAATACCACCCAACGGTGCAAACTAGCATTCATATGGCCACATAGCAAAATGAGATAGACTGCCACCACCTAATAATAGAAATAATAATATTTCTATAATAATAGAAATAGCAGCACTATAACACTATAAATAATAGCATCATATAGCAGAGAACCCACATAGTAGTGCTAGATAGCAAAAAGCTGGCTACTTGTTATATCCTATGTTCTTGGGTAGGCTCCTTTTAGGCCCTGTTCACACGGCAGATTAGGGCGCGGTTTTAGCAGCGGGTTCTGAAGCGGCTTCCGCGGCCAAAACTGCGCCCAGTTTATTAACATGGTTTCCTGTGGGAAACTGCGTTAATATTCACACGCCGCGGGTTTGGGCGCGGCTTCGGGGCCACTGCCAAACCCGTGTGTGTGGAGAACTCTCCTGTCAATTCTTGGGAGACGTGAGTCTGCGGCGAGGTTCGACGAGGTAATGGCCGCGGCAACCGTGGCGAGAGCCGCGGAAAAACCCGCGGCCAAAACCGCCGTGTGAACATGCCCTAACCCTTGGGTCCCTGC
This sequence comes from Phyllomedusa bahiana, assembly GCA_025379985.1. Lineage (NCBI taxonomy): Eukaryota > Metazoa > Chordata > Amphibia > Anura > Hylidae > Phyllomedusa > Phyllomedusa bahiana. Next base: position 91,569 of record JAODAL010004768.1, read on the forward strand.
TATAACTGCCACAGCTACAGTTATGCCTATACCTCTCCACAAATGCCCTTTATATGTAGCATATAAAATGTTTGGCTCTATGGGGTTTTAAACTATGTCACTTTAAATTCCCTTTGGACGATAATAGATGCTACAAAAACTTCTTTTTTTGTTATTTCGAGTGTAAAAGGGACCTTTTTTCACTTGTATTACCCATGTCTGAATAGAACCCATTACAATCATTCATAGACTCTAGTCCCACATGAACTAGAGAAACGACTGCTCTAATGATCTTCAAGGAGCCGCTGTTTGCAAACTCGCACCTGACCTTTCCCGTCTCTGCAAGCCCATAAATATGACGCGGTACATTGGCTTGCTGGTGGCTCTCATAAATTCACGGTGGGCTATAATGAAATTCTCGATAGCCACCTGTGGTCATACACGTAGGCTAGAAATATTTCAATATTTTGCGAGTACTTCTAATACAATAAGATACGTGGAGAGTTTCTTCTGCACTTTTGGTTGTGGTGGCAGCACTGACAGGTGAGGGATCTTTTCCTTAAATATAGATGAATTGCCTTACATATGTGAAACATGATGGAGCTGTACATATGTTAATTAGATATCACAGATCCAATTATAGTAAATGCCCTAATTAACAATGCTATCAATGTGGGCGGGTGAAACCATTATACCAACATTGAAGCTACTGACAGGAATCTGCTCATTAAACATGGTTTTTATTTTCATCTCTTGCAGTGGGTGAGGTGAGAGATATGTGTCACTGCTTCATTTATAGGATATGTTCCCAGTTATTGAGGGAGTAATGTCATTTGTATTACCAAGGCGTACGGTATCTACAGTTTTCCATTGACATTTATGTTAGTCCTCCTTCAAACACATTATTTTTCTTCTCTTTTTTTAACTTATGAAAGCAAAAAGGATTTTTTAGCCAAGCCAGTATCTCTCATCTACAGACAACGCTGTTTCGGGATTTTTGTCCCTCTTCAGTGCAGAGTAGAGAAGATACTGGCTGGCTGTGTGGGAGGCATCGGGTAGCTCAGGAAGGGAAGATCTCTCCTTAAGGAGAGATACTGGCTTGGCTAAAAAATCCTTTTTGCTTTCTCAAGACTCGGTGGGTCAAAAGCAAATTGAGGATTTGTTACAACCGGCCATAACATGATCGGTGCGCTGTGGGGCTTCTCAGCCCGCTTTTCCCATAATGCCTCACAGTGATACTGCAGATGCTAATAGTTTAAAATTTTTAAGTTAAAGAATGAATTTACAAATGGGTTTATTTCAAATGCCGAAAATGCTGTAACAAAAAACAAAAACTCTACAAGCCGTTCGTTCGGTGCTCTCCTTAAGGAGAGATCTTCCCTTCTTTAACTTATGAAGACATTCTGGGCTTTATGTATGAAAGCTGTCTAGCGGTAAGACCGTCCTTGTTGCTCATAGCAACCACAGCCCACAGCAACCAAGCAGAGCTCATAGCAACCAATCAGAGCTCACAGTAACCAATCAGAGCCCAGCTTTCATTTTTCCAGAGCAGTGAAAGAAATGTAAGCTGAATGCTGATTGGTTGCTATGGGCTCCGATTGCTTGCGATGGGCACTGATTGGTTGCCACTAGCTCTGAATGGTTGCTATGGGATCTGCTAGGTTGTTATGGGCAACAAGGACGGTCTTATAGCTAGTTCTCATAAATGAGGCCCTATGAAGGTAGAAATACAGATCTCTGTGAGAAAAACGCTTTTTGCACATCGAAACCTGCAAGAACGGGGCCGGTGGTGAGAGGACAGCGAAAATTTCAGAATAAATTTGGTAAATGTGCTCCACATAGAAACTGCATTTTGCATTGAGCAAAGCCATTTGAAACCACTGGACGATTCATGTCCAGTCAGGTCATGTGAAAAGTCCAGGTCCAAAGACTTTGAAGGAGACAGTGACCAGGATTTGAGCCGTGTACGGGCCTGGTCCTAGAAAGTCGACCAAGCTGACTAATATAGAACTAAAGGAGCCACCAACCACAGTATGTCGACTCCTAGGGTCATATATTTGAAAACTGTCTGGGTCTAAAACTCACTTTGTTGCCCATAGCAACCAATCATAGCCCATAGCAATCAATCAGAGCCCAAAGCAGCCAATCAGAGTGCCCCTTTCATTTTTCCAGAGCACTATATGAAATGAGAGGGGCACTCTGATTGGTTGCTATGGTCAACAAAGTGAGTTTTAGACATCGACAGTTTTCATACATGTGGCCCTTAGGGTATGTTCAAACGACGTCCTGCGGCGCGTACCTGTGCGCAGCGCAAGTCGCCGGGTGTTCTAGAACTATGCACTGTCCAGCTGGCGCGGTGGAGGCCAGCTCCATTCATCTCCAGTGTCGCTTCTTTCTCCTGGCGCTCAATATGCATCATTAATGACGAGGTGAATCATAGCTCTGTATGAGAGCTACAATTACGCCTCGAAATATGGCCTGAAAAATACCGTGTGAACATCCCCTTACAAAAATGCAGATTACAGGCAGTTGTGCGTTACGTACAGGATAAGGACTGTTGATTTGTTCTTAAATTTAATTTGTATGGAAGTCGGAACAGTCATAATTTATTAAATGTAACTCCAACACAAAAGTTTTTTTTTTAAGTTTTGGAGAGTGCACGTAACATTTGTTTTGCTGTCTGTGCCCCTGTTAAGAAGATTTCACCTCATTTTCCATTTTCACCTCATGTGCTACTGTGGCATGCTGGAACTTTTCAGTCCACAGCTACTATCTGCTGTGAAACATGGAACTACAAGTGCCAACATGTCCCATAAGTCTCCATTTGTAAGTAAGGGACAGATGTAAATCAGAACATTGTAAGTCAGGGACTGCCTGTACATCTTCTTCAGAGACTTCACAAATATTTGCTTTAGAGCTGCAGCACAGTTACTCAAAGAAGAAAAAGAAGAGACCAGCGCAATGTGTATTACCAGATACTGAACAAATAGATAAAATGTGGTGTTTCTCACCTCTTTCAGCTGTACTACAAATGGTATGGATTGCTGGAACCAAGGAGCTGCTCTACGTCCTAACTTCACGTGGTCCGGATGACTACGGTAGGCGATGCAGAAAAAAGCTCACAGAATCTGTGAGATGGAGGCCCCGGGAGTGCTACTACTTGTAAGTATAAAAGCTTAACAAAGCTTATAAGGTTAAAATGAATTTATTCCATAAAATATGGTAAAATAGCAAAGTGTTTCGCATAGTCTGCGTGTTCCGCTTCTTCAGGCATATCCACAACACAGTCACAGCTGCATATAAGTAATTACAAATCGAAAATGAGGCTACATTGAAGTAATCTACTAATATACTATTAGAAATTTCATATTAAAACTATAAACACATATGTTCAAACTATAAACACTGTTTCCAAATACTAATACACATTATATAAAAAAGACAATGCTTTTCAGAGGACCGCAAATCAATCTACAAAATTTTTGATCTCATTCAGTCCATGAGGGCTGCCCGTCTGATTCACCTCTCTCCTCTCTACTCCTCCGCCTCTCCCCTCTGTCATTCCTTTACTGGCTACCCATTACCCAGCGACTCCAGTTCAAGTTAGCAACCTTGACCTACAAAGCTCTCCATAACCTCTCCCCTCCATACATCTCTGCCTTATTCCCCAGATATCCCCCCTCACACAATCTCTGCTCTTCACAGGACCTACTTCTCTGCTCTCCCTGTGTCAGCTCCTCACATAACCATCTCCAAGATATCTCCTGTGCTTCTCCATACTCTGGAAATCACTGCCCCAACACATCAGACTCTCCTCCACTCTCACTAGCCTCAAAAGCAACCTGAAAACCCATCTCTTCAGGAGCCTATAACCAACAATAACTCCGTTACCACTCCTCCACCACACAAACATGTCTGCCCCTCACCTTCTGTCTCCTCCCACCTTCCTTGTAGACTGTAAGCCCTCACGGGCAGGGACCTCTCTCCTTATTAGTTATTAATTTGTCTCCTTTGTACTTGTTTGACCTATGTTATATATGCAACCCGATTGTACAGCGCCCTGGAACCAAGGGCGGTCAAAAATAAATAATAATAATAATGGTATTCAGTTTATAGATCCAAAATACCTCCCTAGCTCCAAGTCTATTATGACGATCCTGAGTATCTATATTAATACACGCAATAGGTTGCACTGAAAAAACTGGTACTTCATTGGGATGTTTTTCGACGAAGTGATGAGGCAAACTATGTTTTAACTTGCTATGGCGGACATATAAATATATGTCGTTTTACCGACATATTGTAAACCGCACATGCAAGTTATGACATATATCACAAAAGTTGAAGCACACGTTAAATGTGATTTAATCAGAAAAATTTCTCCGGTTGAAAAGGAACGAAAATCGCTGGCACTAACAATCATCTCCCAGCACTCACATGCATAAGACCCTAAAATCTCCGATTTAATACTATCCGATGGCCCACTTCCACTTATATGTTGTTTTGATTTTGATGGTGCTATCTTATTTTTAATCATCTTAGCCCTTCTAAAAACTATTTTCAGGAATAATGAATTGTAGCACTGGGTCAAGTTTTACAATTTCCCAGTGTTTCTTAACACTGGGAGCTGAAACCAGATGACAAAATACAGTGACTTCCGCATTGGCTTGTAGGGCCTATTGGAAAAGGACAAATTCACAGAGAAACTGGTATTCAGTGATGAGGCGACCTTTTACCTCAGTGGGAAGGTCAATCACCACATTAGAATTGTGTGCCCTTATCAAGTACGAGGGACTTACCAAAAGTAAATGTGTTCTGTGCAATGGTGCACCGTCTATGCTTCCTTTTTGAAGATACTGATACTGGCCCCTACTACCTGAACATATTAAGGCTATGTCTACACAGCATTAGTTTATGGTCGAATTTTCGGCAGATTCAATCCACTGAAAATCCAACTGTAACCATTGCTGTGTAGACCGCAATAGTAAATCTGTACTGTAGTCTACACAGCAAAGATTTTCTACTGTGGGTTTTCTAAACTACCGGCTGTCCAGCAAAAGAAAGAACATGTTCTATCTTCCTCCAGATTCCTGTTGGTTTCCCGTAGCCCCAATGTACCGGGCCGAGAGGAGATCCGAAAACTGACTGCGGTTTTTAGCCCAATGCCGCACCAAAAAACGTGACGAAGTTAAAATACCTTCCGATTTCTGATGATATTGTTACTATGCTGTATAGACCCGGCCTCAAGGAATGGCTTATGCCACAAATGGAAGAAGATCTGCCAAATGTAGTCTGGTACACCTCCACTTTTCTATTTGGATGTTCACCAATGCCTGAATCAAACTCTACCATAGTGTTGGATATGACGTGCTAGAAATAACTATTCTCCAATGTCGCACTGGCCCCCATGATCACCAAATCTAACACCCTTTTGTGGGGTTAATAGGGACTCAGTATATCTGCTCTGGGCCACAGGATCTGAACGACCTGAGACAAATCATCCCTGAAACACAGGAGACCTAGGACATGCTGCAAGTGGACTATTGCCCAGACATCTGCCATGTCACCAATGGAAATTACTTTAAACATCTGTAGTGTATAGATTATACTTGGATAGAGCATGTGCCTTTTCATGTTACTCAATTTGTGTTATTTTCTCTCCATAAATATCAGACGATAATTTCACACCATCCTTTTTGAATCACCCTGTACATGCAGGCTCGGACTGGCCCACGGGGAATAGGGGAAACCCCCGGTTTGCCCCTCAGTATGGTAGACCTAGAGTTGTGTTTTAACTGAATTTACATCCTTAGAAAAGGCAAAAAAGCAGAGAAAGAGAGGCTAAAAGCAAGATGCAGAGCGCAGGAGGCATGTACAGTCATTGACAGTAGCTGTAGGATGGGCCCGTAAAATAATCTCCATCAGTGGGCCCAGAAACAGCTCAACTGGTGGCCCCTAGTATAAACTCCCCCTGTGGGCCTTAGGCACCCAGTCCGAACCTGTCTACATGGCAAATCATTTTCAAAGATTTACTTTAATCCGGAAAAGAGTCCCCCTTTATTAACTCCAAACTTCCTAATTAGGGATTTGAAAATAGGTTTTCTAAACCAGACACCTCTCCCCGCTTTCGTCCTTTAAAGCCTTGTAAAGTCACAAAACTTTGGATTTCTTTAAAACTTTTCACAAGCAGAATAAAAACTTCTTTTAAAATTGTTCTTTAATAAATAGTCAAAGAGAACAATGAAGACAGCTACGGCGAAAACGTTGAAATGTTTGGAAAAAAGTGATTCTCAGCTGTTTATTTTCTAAATCAATACAGCAGTCTTCCATAAAACCGCTGTCTTATTGATGGATGCTGATGAAATCTGTAGCCAGCTACAGGCAAATCAACTGATACACTACAGTAAGTTATCACTGGTCCACAATTTTGACTGATGTTCCTGGTTGATCGGGATGACTTTTCCTATTCTCCTTCCGATAGAACAAGATTAATGTCTTTTCAAAGGAAATATCAAGTTGCACTTAACCATTTGTTTGCTGTATAGCACATACAGTTATGAGTCTATTAGGTTGTGCCCACTCAGTGCCATTTTGGTGCTAATAATATGGTAAATTAGGCAGGGTGAGTATGGTTTTCCATTGATAGCTGTTGTATTTTTCTTCTTACTAATCAGTATTGCTGTTTTTTTTTGGTCCAAAAGAATAAGGTTGCAGCTAAAATAGTAGAAAGAGCAACCAATATAGTCACCAATATTATGTGCAACTACATGTAATGGGTGAACGGAGCAGGAAGACTATGAGGTGTAGCTCTCTGCGGAGACTGGTAGGAGTCAGACAGAGCCATAATTTGGAATTCCTATATCCAGGGACAAAGATCTGGTGCCTTACCTACATATTTATAGCTTGCAGTAAAGGCCTATACTCTGCTAAAATATTTATGCCATATATGTCTAATATATGGAGGACTCAGCTCTGTGACATGCACCTATGGCATCTTCAGAACAAGGGTCCCCTATTGCACTTGTTAAATTTGATGACTAAATGGAGAAGTCGCCATACTTGGACACCTTTCTCCATTTACTTCTAATGGGATTCTGAAAACAGGGGAGCATTCAGAGGAGGATGTATGTCTAGAGTGAAAGGAGCAATGGCTTTTATATGTTAAACAACACAATACATATATATTTGTCACAAAATGTAGCAAGGCTGGAAATTGATTCCTCATCCAAAACAATGGAGCTCATTTATCAAAACTAACAATAAGACTATCCTCGTTGCACATAGCAACCAATCAGAGCTCAGTTTTTATTTCTTATACTGTCCTGAAAAACTGATGAAAGCTGTGCTCTAATTGGTTGCTAGGGGCAACAAAGATAGTCTTAGGCTATGTTCACACGGCTTATTCACGGCGTAATTGCAGGACGGATTTTGCCCGCAATTACGCCGTGTGCTCAGCAGCGGGGGCGGGGAGGCAGGCAGCTCGCCGGCCCCATAGACATTCATTATCCACGGCGCGTATCCTGTTGTGATAATTGACAGAAGGAGACGTAATCCATAGTTCTCTATGAGAACTGTGGATTCCCGTAATGACTGGGACGTATTTCAGCCCTAATTCGCGCAGTACGGCGCGAATTACGGACTGAAATCCGTCCCAAAATAAGCTGTGTGAATATAGCCTTACTGTTAGACAGTTTTGATAAATGAGGTCCATTGTTTTATGGTATTCATTGACACTGGATAGGTGCTCTACCACCCTTATGGGCACAGTATTGGCTGCCATTAGTTTAGTCCTGCTACTTGTGTTGTAGACTAATGGGGTATTCCCCTCTTGGACAATTATGGCATATCCAAAGAATATGCCATAAATGTCTCAAAGATGCAGGGACCCCCTCACCTCCCATCCCTGTTTTTGCCGCTGCTGGTGGGAAAAGAGAGGTAATGCATGCCTGCCCCACCCCATTCCCTTCTATGGGGGGTTATGAGTACAGCCAAATAAGTGTGCTAAGGTGTACTCGAAAGTCCTTTTGAAATGAAAAGAGAGTCCCAAATGTGTGGCCACCTTTCCATTTGCTGCAAACAAGGATGGCAGGTAAGGACACCCCTGTTCGTGAAGTTTGTGTTTCAGATGTGAGACACTGCATAAATGTCCAAGATAGGAATTCCCCTTTAAGACAACACCACAATGCTTAAACATCATATTACACTACTTAAAAAAGGGAAATGTAAGGGCCATACACTTCAATTTTATTGTAGGATAAAATATTCTTTTAATATCAAGAACTTGCATATTTTGACATCAAAAAACATAGAAAAGACAAGAGGTGATTGACTGGAAATGCTGGCTGTCTGGTATGTCTGTCCTGAAGCAATGAAGGAAAGTTAAAGTCTTACATAACTTTCCTCTGCTGTCAGTTGGAAAGGTGACTTGGCCATATCAGTTATCATCAAGCAGAGTCCTTTCTTTAAGAAATATTGATCTGTCAATTGATGGACAGGGAAGCAGTTTACACGGAGGTCAGTGATGAGCCTGTCCACAGCCATGGAGTCATCGCCTTGAGAGATCGAGGCATCTGCAATCTTTTCACAATACACTACTGTGCATTTTAATGATGTACCAAAAGTACAAGCTGCACCGCGAAAAGTCAGGAATGCCCATAAATCATACAAACTCCATCATCTAAACATTCTCATTTGTGAGATTGTCCTGCAAATTTAGAATATTTGCAAGTAGGTTTAAGAGAAACTGTCAGGTGAACTATGTTATCGTAAAAGGGCAGTATGGGGTAGAAGCAAATATATGGAGCTTTCAGATATATAGGTTTTTATGATTTAATTCAGTGTTTTCATAAAGAAAGCTGTTTTCATGCTGCAAGGACTAATGAAGAGGCCTGGAAGGCATGCAGCCTTCAACAACTCTTGAAAAAGCCTAAAAGTCCAACAGCTTCCACCCACTCAGAGAGAAAGCATGAGAGTCCGTTAGGCTCCACCCACAAATAGAAAATGCCTTTGACTTCTGCAGCTTCCACCTACTCATAAAGAAAGCCTGTGAGACATGCTGACTCTTCTTAAGGAAAAAGAATGTTAGTACTGTTGTCTCCACCCACAAATAGAAAAAGCCTGTGAATCCTGCAGCCTCCACCCACTCAGGGAGAGAGCCTGAGAGTCCTGCTGCCTCCACCCACGAATAGAAAAAGCCTGGCAGTCCTGCTGCCTCCACCCACAAATAGAAAAAGCCTGATTATTCTGCTGCCTCCATCCACAAATAGAAAAGCCTGAGAGTCCTGCTGCCTCCACCCACTCAGGGAGAGAGCCTGGGAGTCCTGCTGCCTCCACCCACAAATAGAAAAAGCCTAATTATTCTGCTGCCTCCACCCACAAATAGAAAAAGCCTAATTATTCTGCTGCCTCCATCCATAAATAGAAGAGCCTGAGAGTCCTGCGGCCTCCACCCACTCAGAGAGAGAGCCTGGGAGTCCTGCTGCCTCCACCCACGAATAGAAAAAGCCTGGGAGTCCTGCTGCCTCCACCCACAAATAGAAAAAAACCTGATTATTCTGCTGCCTCCATCCACAAATAGAAAAGCCTGAGAGTCCTGCTGCCTCCACCCACGAATAGAAAAAGCCTGAGAGTCCTGCAGCCTCCTGCCACTCCTAGAGAAAGCCTGAGAGTCCTGCTGCCTTTGAATACACATAATGATTGACATCTCTTCCTGCATATAATCTCAGCCAGGAATAGCCATCAATCATTCTGTATGGGCATGGGGAATCAGGACTCAGACTTTCTCTATTAGTCCTGTCAGCATTTAAATAGTTTCAGATTAATTTGTCAAGTCTCATTAGACTTTCCTCATCAATTTTCCATTGCCCCTTCATAATAAACATTAACAAGTTACTTTTTGAGTCTAACTTTTTGAGACTTCATTAACAGACATAGATTTGCATAAAGTGCATGTTAATAAATAATATTTTAAGTGACATCAAATGCATACATTTATCACAGTGACCTAGTGACATTTTAATATATTAAAATTAATAAGGTTCCTTCCAGGGACAGATGATTTATTTATAAATGTTATATGCTGGGCTCATCCTTACACATACAGGAAATATGTGGAATATAAAACATTGTGAGGAGGGGGACATCGTATGGATACAAAAAATGTATTCCTCTAAAGCATTCAAAATAACTATAGTCTTAATTAAAAACGTTCTTCCTTTTTGTGTCTACAGCTCCTGTGCAGACCTTTGGGGCTACATGGCCATAGGAAGAGTTACTCAAATTACTTGGTATAACACTGGTTTGACCGAAAATGTTAAAAAAATGTGGGTTCAGGATATCCTGAACCCATATTTTTTCATTATAACCCTTAACCTAGCCCTGATTCTGTCTGTAACTGCAACCCTATATTGGGTGAGATTTTTTTCATAGGTTGGAATGAGTTAACTTTCCGGTCCTGCAGTGATGTTGCTCCAATGTCACTTCCACCTGATGTCACTTCCAGTCCATGTCATATACTGTAGGTAACTCTAATGCTGGAAGTGACGTCAGATGTAAGTAAGATCTGGGCGTTCTTGTAGATCATAAACTACAGAACAGTATGTAATGTCAATCAGCTGCCTCTAAGGCAAGTAAGATATTGGCTTGTATTAAAAGAGGCCTGGACTCACGGGACAAGGATGTGATTCTACCGCTGTATAAAGCATTGGTGCGACCTCACTTAGAATATGCTGTTCAGTTCTGGGCTCCAGGTTATAGAAAGTAGGTAGTGGAGCTAGAGAGAGTGTAAAGACGAGCAACCAAACTTATAAGAGGAATGGAGCATCTTAGTTATGAGGAGAGATTAGAAGATTTGAACTTATTTGGTCTTGGGAAAAGACTGCTCCCAGGGGACATGATTAATTTATACAAATATATAAATGGTCCCTACAAAAAATATTTCAAGTAAAGCCCCCTCAAAAGACAAGGGGAAATTCCCTTCGGCTAGAGAAAAAAGGATTCAATCTCCAGAGGAGAAGAGCGTTCTTCACTATAAGAACTGTAAATCTATGGAATAGCCGCCTGAGGAGCTGGACACAGCAGGAACAGTTGGGAGTTTCAAGAAAGGCTTAGATAACTACCTGACACTAAAGAACAGTAATTCTTATGTAGCCATGTACAATTCTGGATCCTGGATGGTGGAGGCTCTGAGGTCAGAGATGGGGTCTCCACTGGAGCAGATTGGTTCTTGCCTTGTGGGTTTCGGATCATTAACCAGTGGGGAGGCCGGGCTTGACATTCTTGTCTCCCTCCCTTCAACCACATTTTTCCCACCCTTGGTTGAACTTGATGGACACGTGTCTTTTTTCAACCGTACTAACTATGTAACTATGTAACAGCCCCACAGGACTGGAAGCACTGGGAAATGGGTAAGTTTTCCCATGCAAACACAGTAAAAGAGAACCCTAACCTTAATTTAGGATTAGTTAGGGTTACGGTCAATCTTTGGTGAATATTGCCTAAAATCGATTTGAGATGACCTGAATTAAAATGTTCAGACTCAGATTGAATTTGACTAGTAATAGACTCCTATACATGGTTAGTTTGATCTTGCAGTCACTTCCCTTCCATCCTCTCCTGGCTATTATTGCACATTCAATAGGTTAGGTCTGATATCTGGAGACAAAACTGTTTAAAAGTTTTGTCCACATGCAAAGAGTATAACTGGTATAAAACTATGCTTACATAAAGTACCCTATCAGGAGAAGTAAGCTGCTTTATTGGGTTCCCAAAAGGTTTGTGGTGTACCATTGCCAACGAGCAATGCATGTCATTCATACTGTATGACCATAAATCTTTTTTTAAAAAAAACTTTAAAGCCCAGCAGAATAAAAGTCCGTTAGTTTATTGCAAATTCATCCATAGAACTGAGTAAAATGTATGTCAATAATCCGCTTACGCATTTTAGACTCCACTAAGTCCTTATTCAAAGTAGTAATACTATGCTGAATACCTCTATTTAATACTAGAACCAAGCTTTGGTAAACACAAGGTTAAGTTTGGTAGCTTATATGATGTATTTAATGTGTTAATGATTAATTGGTTTTAGTCTAGTTTTAAATAGGTGTGTTCAGCATAGTGTTACTGCTGTGATCAAGGACTCATTAGAATCTGAAACGCGTAAGCGGATTGTTGACATCCATTTTACTCTCTGTTCTATGGATTAATTTACAATAAAGCAATGGATTTTTATTCTGCTGGGCTTTAAACTTTTTGTTTAAGATGATTTATAGTCAGATGTATGACATATGCATTGCTCGGTTTGGCAATGGTACACCACAGCCCTTTAAGATGATTTATATATAAATGTATGGCTGACGCTAACCCATGCAGCACCAGTCCACTATGAAGCTCCTGGGTAAAGATGTGACCATAGATGGGTGAGATTAGCATATTGAATTTTTTGCTGTGTTTGTTGTTTCCTAAATGCATATGAAAAAAAAAAAACTATAAACCCTGAATCAGGATACAAAACTAGATACTAATGATCTATACAGGGCCGTCTTTCCCATTGGGCACAGTGGGCACCTGCCCGGGGGCCCCACAGACACAGGGGGCCCGTCCGGGCGGCTGCCTGCCCTACCCAGTGAATGAATACACCCATTATGAGTTTCCCCCCTGCCGTCGTGGCACCGCGGTCGCTGCTGCATTTCCCTGATTACAGAGCAAAGTCCCTTCCCTATTCAGCCTTTCAGCCCCCGGCGTGTGTCGGGTCAAGGAAACAGGGGGAGGGGACCCCTGACCAGTACGGGCACGGAGAGGAGATAAGCGTCGTCACATCAGGAGAGGAGATGAGCTGCGCTCACAGCAGGCAAGCTCTAACCAGCGTTGCTGTGCCCCTCCTGTGTGTGGTTTTTTTTTTTCCCTGTGCAGCAGCTGCTGATATTTTCAGCACAAGTTACAAGCAAATCTTGTGGTCCTGATACCCATTGGAGTGTACAGGTTAGGTACCCTTACTTGCCAAATACTCTCCCGGTTTTTGGGCGGGGGGGGTCCCGCTATTTGGGGAGGTTGGGGGTCCTCCCCCCCCCGCCCTCCCGGGGGGTTGGCTTTCTACCCGCCGCACAGCCAGGCGGCGGGGGTACTTTAAGTGGCCGCGGCGCCGTGTAGTAGCAGCTGGTGCGCATTACTCCTGGTGCCTCGCCGGTCCGTTACCCTACGGGCGGGTGAAGCGCGGCTCAGGGTCCGCTAACCCGCCCGGTAGTCTCGGCTGAGCAAGGAGGAGGCCAGAGGAGGGTGCGCTCCTTCCTGCCTCATCTCCCTGTATGAACCGGCGCCGCTGTGCGCCGTACACAATGTCAGCGTCACAGAGGAGTGACGGCGGCTGCACTCACTTCACTGTGACCACTGCTGAGGAGATCGGCTGGAGCGGGCCGCTCTGTAGGAGCCTGGTCAGGTTGTGTGTGGATTTTATTATTTTATTTTTATTCGTTTTAGGGGGGCACTGTCTGGGATACAATTGGGGGGGGTCTACCTGGTACAATGGTGGGTTCTACTGGCTTATACCATATGGAGGCACTACCCTGGCTACTATTGGGGGCTACTACCTGGGCTACAATGGGGGGCTCTCTACCTGGCTACAATGGGGGCACTCCTGGCAACAATTAAGGCACTACCTGGCTACTAATGGGGGCATACCGCTGGTACTTAAAGGGGGTACTTACCTGGCTTACAATGGGGGGACTTACTGGCTACCAATGGGGGGGCACCGGGCTAACAATGGGGGCACTACATGGCTACAATGGGGGCATGGGGGCACAACTGGCTGAACAAGGGGGGCACTACCTGCTATACAATGGGCGGCAACTACCTGGCTACAATGGGGGGCCTACCTGGGCTACAATGGGGGCACTACCTGGCTACATTGGTGGAACTACCTGGCTACTTATGGGGGCACTACCTGGCTACTAAAAGGGGTAACTACCTGGCTACAATGGGGGCACTTACCTGGCTAAACAATGGGGGCACTGCATGGCAAACAATGGGGGCACTACCTGGAAAACAATGGGGGGCATCAACCTGGCTAAAAACAATGGGGGGCATCTCCTGTAACAAAGGGGAGGGCATCTACCTGGCTACAAATTGGCTCTACATGGCTACAGAGAGGGCATCTACCTGGGCCTGTAGGGGCACTACCTGGTTATGGGGGGCTACTCTACCTGGCTATAAGGGCAATTCTACCTGCTTTCTTCAAAGACGTTATGCAGTTAGGTGGAGTAGGTGGTTGGCTTTTGAAGTGGCGTGGCATACCGTCAAGATGGGTGTGGCCATGCAAATTTTTTGCGCGCCGCGCACGCGCGCCGCCCACTAATATCTCCTGCTTTTTCATTTTCAAAAGTTGGCAACTATGGGTTAGACTCTGTGTGTCTGTGTGACTGTGTGCATATTTGTGTGTAAATGTGTGTGTGTGTAAGGTGAATGTATGGCTGTATTTTGTATGGCTGTGTAAAATTGCCACACTTTGGGCAACATGCATGAAATTTGGCCGTGCGAAATGCCAAATTTTCTTGTGCCTAAAAAATAGGCTGTAGAACCGCAACGTGATGTATGAACCTGCTCTCACTGCGGGTCATAAATCAGGCACATTCTTAGCGCTGGGGTGCCAATGCTGGCTCAGGTAAACCACTTTGAAAGTGCTCTACCTGTTCCAGCTGTAATGTGCATAGAAATGCCGTTCTGAGCTTTAAATAGTAGCTTCATATGGTTTCTGGTGCGCCACGCCCCTCCCGCACGCCCCCCACGAGATCAGGCGCATTACAAGGAGCCACAGCATGAGTGTAATGTACCTTGGATGTTCAGTGTCATGAGGAGATTTAAAGTGTATTGATCGGGGCTGTGTGCCAGATGTCTGACGTTGTTTCAGTCGAAAATGGTGCTGCCCTGTTCGCTCGATTTTTAATCCTGCCACATGCCTGTTTCAGGCCCATTACAAAGCACCCGCGCCCTTGATTTGGAGGGTGCGCTGGAGGGTCTCACTTACACCGTACAAGCTGCACATTTATTTGCTTCTGTGCGGCAAATCTAGGCCATTACTGCTGGGGAACAGAGACGAGAGGGTCTTTACTGAGTCAGAAGTGTCTCTTTGTAGCATAGAAAGCACTAAAATCTAGGACCGACGGTTAAAACAGGTGCATAGATTCAGACGCATTCCATGCTCAAAATGTATGGAGAAAAAATAAATCCACTACATGTCACCTAAAATACGCATCAAAAAAGGTACCTCCCCTGTCCATTGTTTTCAATTTGAAATACATTTGCTACAGTCATATAGTGGGGGGATACCCTCGTTTTTGGTACATATTCCTATTGAAAACAATGATGAGACAATATGGTGAATGTGCTTACAGGACACCAAATTTTAAATCAGTGTTGGTAAAAAAAATAAAAAAAATAGGGTATGTTCTACCAACATATTTTGCAGGGCATACTGTGGGTTTTAATTTTGAGCTGGCATTGCGCCAGAAGGACGCCCTGCAAATACAGTAATATCATAGCAATCACAAGAGCCACTTGAAAAAACTGTCTACAATTATAAAGTTTTCTTTGTTGTCCATATCAATTACTCCAGACGTTCCCTTTAAAATTTTTCCAGGAGACTATATGAAATGGGGAGCTCTGATTGGTTCGATCATGGGCACAAGCGAATTTTAGATTCTAGACTGTTGTCCATTTGTGGGGCCCCTAAGTGCTTATTTCACAGCATATTCCCTGGTGCTTAAGGTGGGTAAGTTGTTAAGTTGAATATAGGCCTGGCTGGAGGCGCTGTGCGAGAGTAAGCACTGGCCAGTGCGTACTTTCAACAGCGGGCGTACTGGGCCATGTTACTGTATGTGACGCTTATTCGCTGTCGTGAACTCAGTCTGTTAGATTATTTAACATGTTTTACTAAACAGTGTCAGCGCCAGTAACAGCGCCGTTTCCTCATCAGCAATTCCTGTGATTGTAGAAGCAGAAATCCGATAAGAAATGACAGATGGATGTTTCTGTGGGTGGTTGTGTTGGAGGGGGGGCCCAGTGCAAAGCTCTGCCCGGGGGCCCATAATGCAGTTAAGACGGCCCTGGATCTATATACTAGATACTAGTTTTTTCTGGCAGTGATCAATTTTTTTTAAAAACTCTGGTTGATTCATCAATATAATTCTGTGATCTCTACATGCATATGCCTCTTGGAGACACTATCTGAAAAAGGCTTGTCCAAACCCAACAACCCTACTAATCTGAGCTGAATGTGTAATATCGGGATATTTAAAATGAATATGCAACATAACTTTATTCTAATTATTCAATAAAAATGTGTTCTCTTCTGCTGGCAATGTACCATGGATTTGTCTTTCCCAATTCCCATCTACCCTTGTCAAAATACCCTTAATTGTTCTTCCATTTGAAAGAGAATTCGGAATGACTGTCCCTCGTAACGCCAGATGCTCAGCTGTGCTCTGCTCAGTTTTGATTGCATTGAATGAATAAACTAACTTTTAGGTCTGTCAGATAAATAAAATAACTGGGAGTGCTGACAGGCTGGAGTTATTAAATGTTGGCACTATCATTTTTAATGCAGAGCCAGCAAGGCATGCCTCCATCGTCCATGTAATTTTGACTCACTGGTCTGTGCTTCTAAACTTACTGATAAGTCAGAAGTTATATGCACTGTGTACTGCAATGACAGCAGTGCATTATGGAAATGCATTGTTTTCAGCAAAGTTTTTTGGGCACTAACATGTCATTACTAAAAGAATTTTAGGACGTCTACAATCCTTTCCAGAATTTTATTCAGGATAAAATATTTTATAGGGTTTTCTTTTCTATTTTTCTGAAAAATGACACTCGACACTGTCATACTGGGTTTTTCAGCCCCTAAAGAAACTGACCTCCATCTAAGGGAAACATCTATATCTTCACTATTCATTTTATTATATTTTTTATAACTAACTCTAGAGAACTAGACCCTAGTAGGAAGTGATTCGTTTCAAAGTCAGACCTAAACTAGGTTGTCTTCTGCTGGACATTTTTGGGTTGATATGCACATGCCAGACCAAAGCACATTCATCTCTGAGACACAGAGCATGTCTCCTTCATGAGCAGTAAGATGGCTGGACATTCTCATCGTGTTTGTACTTGCATATAATTTTTTGTACAGATGAACGAGGCACCTTCAGGTAACTGGAAATTGCACCCACGGATGAACCAGACTTGTGCAAGTCACAATTCTCTTTCTGATATTTTGGCTGGTTTCTTTTGACTTTCCCATGATGTTACACACAGAAGCAGTGCGTTTCTGGTGTGCCTTAAAATACATCCACAGGTGTGTTTCTGACTCATATGTTGCAATAAACCTATCAGAAGCTTTCAAAGACATGACATCATCATATGGGCTGTCTCAAAATGCATGCCTCCTTCGTCCATGTATTTTTGACTTACTGGTCTGTGCTTCTAAACTGATAAATCAAAAGTTACATGCACTATATACTGCAATGACAGCAGTGCATTATGGAATTGCATTGTTTTCAGCAAAGTTTGCTGGGGACTAACATGTGTCGTTACTAAAAGCATTTTAGGACGTCTACAACCCTTTCTAGAACTTTATTCAGGAGAAAATATTTTATAGGGTTTTCTTTTCTATTTTTCTGAAAAATAACATTCAAAACTGTCATACTGGGTTTTTCTGCACCTAAAGAAACTGACCTCCATCTAAGGGAAACATCTATATCTTCACTATTCATTTTATTTTATTTTTTTATATCTAACTCCTGAGAAATAGACCCTAGTAGGAAGTGATCAATTCCAAGGTTAGACCTAAACTAGGTTGTCTTCTGCTGGACATTTGAACCTTGTTCTATACAACTCTACAACTTTGGTGGGCCAGTTTAGCTCCAATCCTCCTTTTACTTCACGTGATGTCTCTTGGTCCACTGTTACGACATAGACCATAGTAGGAAGTGATTAACTCCAAGGTCAGAACCAAATTAGGTTATCTTCTGCTGGACTTTTAGACCTTGTTGTATTACAACTCTGGTACTTTGGTTGGCCAGTCCAACACTGACCCTCCCTTACTCCACTTCTGTTCTCCTAGATCCCCTCCCGTTCTTTGTTTAGAGTCCTGAATTATGTCACAATGTCCCTATGGGCAATATATCACTGTTGATGGGAGTGACTGGATTTCACAGTCCTGTAACTTGTCACTATGAAGTCACTACAAATATCAGGTCATCACAGTTTCATACAAAGAGTGACAATGGACCCAGGAGATCAGCAGCTGAGGAATGGAAACCTTACAGTTTAATCTATGGCCAGTGTACATTTCAGCACAATTTTTTACATCTTCATACCTTACAAAATTATTCTTAAAAAATACAGGTGTTTGGTATATATCTGTGATTCCATATGATATATATATATATATTTATATATCTATATATATATATATATATATATGTGTGTGTGTGTAAGGGCATAATAAGCAAGGTTCATGATGGCTCCAATATGAAGTTGGATACCACTGTCAGCTCCTAGGTCCATCAGGACCAAAAGGACTAGCTTCACGCCAAGTTAGGAAACTATGTTTGGTTTATACAATGGGAAACAAACTCTCTTGACATATAAGTATAAAGTGGCCATTGACTTCTATTAGTCAGATGCAGGGAAGGCACGATAGGCAGACAGAGGTAGATGACTCATCTAGCGTTGCAACATCATGCAGATTAGAAATATTATTGCAATTATGCTTTTGTGTCCCACAGAGAGAGCATATACCACCAGGAAATAGAGCAAATATAGTACAAATAGGACTAGGATTGCTCTATAGATACGTTTCGGGCTGCATCAGGAAACTGCAGTATCCATCGGATACATTTTTCCCGGTACCCCAATGCAATTCACAGAAAGAGAAAATAATGCTGTATGAGCTGCCTATTACTTAGCGGCAATACAAGAAGGGGTCAGCAGTTTGACAACTTATCAGATAAGGTAATTCTCACAGGTATCCACCAGATTGCATCCACAGGATCAGCCTTATCCCCTGGATGCCGGCTGGCTGATCACTGCAATAATTGGCAGAATGTGTTTACATCTCTCTTATCAAGGTTATTTTGAATTTTTTTTATGTTGGGGAAGGGGGAAGGGGGCTATTTGCCTCATTGCCTAGAGCATCAAAATACTTTCTTCCAGCCCTGGCTAGATGTGTGGATGCATTGCTAGATGTGTGGATGCATTGCTAGATGTGTGGGTGCATTGCTAGATGGGTGGGTGCATTGCTATATATTTGTGTCAACTGTATGGAAAACTGTAGTCAATTATGCTTTTCAGCAGGATTCTAACTATTCAAGGTGCAGTGATTGCAGGTGCACAACAGCAGGGAGCATGAGTGAGTCCAAAAGATCTCCCTGTCCCATGGGAGGAGACCAATAGAACAATGGTGTTACTGATATGTGAACATTATGGAAATATATTTCTCAATATACATATACACATATGTTTGAATGTGTGTGTGGTGTCTATGTATATGTGTTTGAATGTACATATATATATATATATATATATATATATATATACACATTCAAACATATAGGTGTCATTATTATTATTATTTATTTTATATACACACAAACATATAGGTGCCATATATATATATATATATATTTATTTAGAATATATATATATATGCAGTATATATAGACACACACGCACATATTAAAGCATATAGGTGCTTTGCCATTGACTATCCCTTTTCCCCCATCTCCTGGCACTCTACTGGTTCATAAGGGAGTCCGTAACTCTATTCAAGGCGCAGTGATTGCAGGTGCACAACAGCAGAGAGCATGAGTGAGTCCAAAAGACCCCCCTGTCCCATGGGACAAGACCAGTAGACCAATGGTGTTACTGATATGTGAACATTATGGAATATATTTCTCATTTATAGATATATATATATATATTACTTTATATATATATATTGAATGTGTTTGGTGCTTTGTAGTGCTGTGTATGTGTATGTATATATTATAATATTTAAATGTGTGTGTGCTGTATATATATATATATATATATAGAAATATATATATAAAAATTTACTTTATTTATTATATTATATAAATATATGTAATATGCTATGATATATTTATATTATATATATAACAAAATATATAGTAATATATATATAAGATATATAGTAAAAAAAAATATATATATATTTATATATATATTATATAAAAAGATATATATATATAAAAATATATATATATAAAATATATTAATATATTATATATAATATATATATATATTATATATATATATATATATATATATTAATATATATTTAATATATATATGTTCACAAGGGAGTCCGTAAACTCTATCCAGGCTTGGACTGATCCTCAGGAGAAACCAGAGTTGGCCCCAAGCATATCATCTCGGCAGTTTTTTTAATCTGCACATACATCCTTGGGAGAGGCAGAAAAGTAGAGTGAAAAAGGCAAAAAAGCAAGAGGCAGAGCCATGTGCACAGTCATGTAGAGCAGCTGTAGGGTGGGCTCCCAGAATCAACTCCACAGTTGCACCCCACACAATGACCCTAGGCCCCTCAGTCCGACACTGATCCCAGCTGTGACACCCTCCTGCCAGCCACCATACTGAAACTTTCCTCAAAAGTAACGTCTAAGTTGAGCCTTGTGTTAAGTAGCAGCTGTAAAATGCAATCCACGTTATAACGATCTGTCACAGGAGAGTTTTTGTTCCAAACATTAAGCAAAAGAATGCGTTCCACCTCATTATTAGTAAATGTTTCATGCAGTCACTTGAATTTATTTCTTTATTTTTCTCCTTCAAAACAAAATAATAAAAATAAGTGGAATATTTATCTCTATAAAAATTGCTCTCGATGCTTTGGTGTTTAAGGCATAAATGTAGGGATTGTGGGAAAATATTGCTTTGAGTAATCACACATCAACAGCAGCTCTGTCAAGCTGGCCACTCGTATGGAGAAGAATAAATCAAATTACATCTTGAAATACATATACAATTCTGCAGCAAATGGCTTTGGCTACTTTATAACCTTTTTTCCTTCGTGCGCTCGTGCTCTTATTCATCATCTACTAGAGCAGATTCATTCTCTTTAGATTGGATTAATTTCAAAGGGTACATAATGTGAAATAAAATGCTACAGCAAAGCTCAATGTTTATGTTATTTAGATTTATCGATAGGTTACTGTGTTTTCCGGAAGAAGGCGATGGATGCTATACAGCTTTATGTAACCAAATTTTAAATACACAGTAAGATGTAAAAGAGACGGAAATGACTGAACTGAAAATGGTATTAAAGAGGTTTATTTTAACAGATTTCTTTGGCATACTTCCAATTGCAGCTATTTCTTCACTGTCAGTTTAGACTGGGCGCCTCCATTGGGGGTATCAACTGCCAAACTCTCGGGTATGATAAAGACTATGTCCACATGGCGTAATTGCGGCCGTACTGTACGCGCCGCAATTACACTGGGTGATTTGGGAGTTGCATTGATACGTGTGTACTCCCGCGGCGTGGGGCATCCCACCAGCCCCATTGACATTCATTACTCGCGGCGCGTATTCGCCACAAGTATTTGACATGTCACTTATTCTCCCTGCACGCGAAACAATCGATGTATTGTATGAGCGGGGATAGGAGGGCGGTATCCATAGTCTCTATGGAATATGGATTTCCGTAATTTCGTGCGCACATCTCGTACACATATTATAGCGCAAATACGGACACAAAATGCGAGGAAGAGCCGATATGTGCCGTGTGAACATACCATATACAAGCAGATCCGGGTTACGAACGGGATAGGGACTGTAAGTTTGTTCTTAAGTTGAATTTGTAAGTAAATTGGAACAGGTATATGTTTTATATGTAACTCCAGCACAAAAGTTTTTTTTTTTTTAGTTTTGGATAGTGCAGGGAAGGTTTCTTACATTTGTCTGTGTCTCTGTTAAGAAGATTTCACCTCATGTGCTGCTGTGGCATGCTGGAACTTGTCATTCCACAGCTAGTATCTGCTGTGGAACATGGAACTACAAGTGACAGCATGCCTCATAAGTCTCCGTTTGTAACTAGGGGACAGATGTAAGTCGGAACAGTGTAAGTCGGGGACTGCCTGTAGTTACATAAATACATAGTTATGCAGTTAGTATAGTTGAGAAAAGACAAATGTAAATCAAGTTCAACCAAGGGTGGGGAAAGATGTGGACGAAGGGAAGGGGATAGGGAGTTTTTTAAACTTACTTATGAAGACCTTGAAACCCATAAGGCAAGAACCAATCTGCCCTAATGAAGAGTTCATTCCTGATCCCAGAGTTGCCATCAGACTGGATCGAGATATTTTATACGGCTACATAAGTATTAATATTATTTAGTAGTAAGTGGTTATCTAAGCCTTTCTTGAAGCCCTCACCTACTCCTGCTGTGACCAACTCCTCAGGTGGCTATTCAACAGATTCACAGTTCTCATGGTAAAGAAGACTTTTCTCCTCTGGATACTGATTATTTTTTTCTCTAGACGAAAGGAATATCCCCTTTTGTGGGAGATTTTACATGAAAAAGCTTTTCACCATACTTTTTGTAGGGACCATTCATATAACCTGAGTCCTTTCTTGTTACTATAAATTAATCATGTCTCCCGCAGCCGTCTTTTCTCAATATTAAATAAGTTTAATTCTTTTAAACTCTCCTTATAATTAAGATGCTATATTCCCCTTATTAGTTTGGTTGCTCGTCTTTGTACTTTCTCTGGCTCCATTACATCAGCTTTGCCGCTCTATTCCGTGTACATTTGTTTACGAAGGGAAGAGACAGACACAATATTTTGCTAATTTTTTGATAAAAACAGGAGCCTTTGGGACCTTCAGGTCCAGGACTAGGACAAGGTATTCTATTGCCCTAGGCAATTAAGGCACATAGCATCCCCAATGAAAAATTCAGCCTACTCAATGCCTCTTTGAGCCCCCTTCCTGCCTGGTATAAAGTGGCGCCATAGATGGTCGCCTACTTTGGCCTACCCGTCATCCTGGCCCTGTTCAGGTATGAATGATAAAAATTGCCCTTTCTTGTAACTATATTTTTTGCTGTATACACTGGGCCTTATGTATGTAAACTGTCTAGCAGTAAGAAAGCTGAGTTCTGCTTGGATGCTGTGGGCAACAAAGATAGTCTTGCTGCTAGACAGTTTTCATCCATAAAGCATGATGTGTTTTTAACAAACAAACGCACACACACACACACACATATATATATATATATATATATAATAAAATATATATATTATATATATATATATATATATATATAATATATACTATACATATACACACACTACCCATACACATGTGAACTTGTGAAGTTGAGATACTTCCTATATCTGAATGGTCTATATTATATTTGACACTTGTATATTTACTGAGGTTTCTATAACTTTAAGATAACGTCTCTGTTCACTGGTCACATGCTTACTACTTAGGAATGAGGCCTTGACAAAGCTTAGATATTATGAACTGGCTGTTGGTCTGATACATCCTTTTTTTCCACTCCGCTGAACCCCATCTTTTAATAAACCGGAAAAAAGCTTCAGATGAGTGCTATGGACTCTTTTCTATTTTAGTGAATTGTTGCGTATGGGATTTGATTGTTTCCTTGCGGCAGAGCACCACCCAAGCATATCACAACCATCATGGGTCTACTGTGCATATATGTACTTACCTAATTTAACTCATGTGGTGCAGAGGTTAATGTATGAAGCCTCTCTCTCAGCCAGCCAGGACCCTGCTCTGCACTGATGAGGAGCAAAAACCACAAAATAGCTGTCTGCAGATGTTGTCTGAGTTGGCTTTAAAGGGGTTGTCTCACTATAAGGATTGCTTTTTATGTTAAAGATCTTGCAAAAACAAATCACTTTGCAATATATGTCCATCAACAGTGTCCTACCTATTCTGAGATATCCCCTCTTGTATGGGCTGCATCAGCTCCTCAGGTCGCTATAGCTACAGACCTGTTTAATCTATCCTGATAGGCTGCCAGCACTGGTTGCTATAGCTACAGGCCTGGCTTCTACTGCAGCCTAGTAGAAGCCAGTAAACACGCTCCTGAATTCAAAGTGAAACCAAGAAAACAGGACCGAGGTAAGATGAATCAAGGTATGGGACAACCCCATTAAGTCACAATGCTGCATCAAAAAGGATGTCTTTGGTTACTAGCTCTTTTCCCTTGAGCTGATTTTAATATACTTACATATTAGCATTTATGGCTTTTAAAGAGGTTTTCTCAACTCAAAGATCAGGTACTTGAAGACATTTTCTAAATACATTGGTCTTTTAATTTTACTTTATTAATGCGATAAGAGAGATTTTATCTGCTCTGAGTGCACACAGGTTTCTCTGGTTACAACCATATCTTCCTTCCTTATTAGACAGAGAGCAGGGAGTAATGTCAACACGGATGAAGCATACTCTCCGAGCAGACTCTTTATCGCTAACAAAATAACTTTTTTGTTTATAGATAAGCAATTGTTTTCACTCCTCATAGCACTTGTAGCTTTGTTTACTGCAGATTAAATCTCAGGCAATTACGTCTTTTTAATGTCTCAGCTAGTCATATATGAACTAAATATGCTAATCATTGCTATAGAACCACCCACAGCCTGACAAAACCAAGTGAATATAAAGCTGCTTGTGAAACAGCATGGTGAGACAAACCCTTTAAAGGGGTTATCTCATCTCAAAGTTTCATAGGATGCATGAATGAAATAATGCTGCTTGGCTCTCTCACTTCCTGGTCAAGCTGTCTGTAATTAGCGTATGAGCTCTGTGTATTCAGACTTCTCTGTTTATCAGTCTAGATTAGCTAAATTACCTTCTCTGAGGTCCAGAGAAGCTTCTCAGCTAATGTAAACAGTAGAGTAATTAGTCTTTTGTCTGAAAGATCAGATAACACACAAGCTCTCACTATGCAGAGTTCTGTGCTGCACTACCTGTGTGATGATGTCACTCTCTGCCATCAGATAGAACAAACAGCAGGGGAGAAAAGAGTACACAGGTCGTTCACTTGGGGAACCAGAGAGAACCAGAAAGGTGATAAAATCACTTGTAGCTCCTTAACAAAAAAAGATGAACAACGAAATATATTGGAAAAACGTCTTCATTTAGTGTTCCCTACATTTTGAAAGCTAATCTTTGTAGCGAGACAACCCCTTTAAGCCTCTACACACCTCTATAGTGCATAGAACATTACTCCTTTTGAATCTAGTATTTTTTGGTCATGCAACCTGCATAACCATCCCTAGAGATGTACAAAATCCTTTCCTGTCCTCTATATATTGCTGTCAAAGCCATGCACAGTCAATCTCCATTTTCCCACGGGATACTTTATTCTCGACAGCTCCTAAAATCTGACTGTTCCATCGGTGACCTATGGAAAATTTAAAGCTACAGCTCCCATTCCAAATGACAATGTATACAACACTTAGAACGACTTTAGAGCCTTCTCATAAGTAACAATGTTAATAAGTAAATTAGAATTTTACAGCCGATGGTTTACAATTGTCTCATCAAAATCATCTGCTGGTGAAAAAGCTATGTTTACTTAGACCTGGTTCAATACATGTTCATTGCACCTCTGCATCAGCACTCCCAGTCCGTACAGTTAAGCCTGTAATGAATTGGTTGCAGCAACATTGTGTAGGTAAATACAGAGTATAAACAGAAAGCTGTATACACATCGAGCCAATAATCACCTAACAGAGTGTCTTACATGACAAATAAAGCTGCAATGTTTCCAGACGGCTTAACTATGGAAGCTTGCGTCTTGGGATGTGCGTGGTTTGCTTTTTATAGAAAAAGAGTATACAATATACTTTTGGTTCCTTCTAATGGTTCTAGATTGATTGCAGCTTCCCAAGCTCATGACACTAATCTCTGTGCATTATAAATGCTTTCTTACCGATCCCTCTCAATGTTCAGCTGTAGCCTCCAGCAATTTCCGATGAAATACAACTTTCTCTTAACGTTCTGAGTGCTAAAAGTAATTGTAACATTGCCGGGTATTTCAGTAAAGATCTGGAAGAACAAATATTAGAATGTATGTACTGCATACACAGAAGCAGGCACAAAAAGCTGAGGGCCCTGAACGAGAAGAGTATAAGAGCAGAGCCCCTCTTTTTGCTAGAAACAGTCCCACTTGGCCACCAAGTTGGTAGTTGGCATACAGCATTGAACTCATGAAGAGCTCCCACTGACCCTGATCCATTAGAGGTTGTTCACACGGCTTATTTCGCCGCGGATTGGGGCCAAAAGGCGCGCCGGCTTTTCGCTGCAGTACGGCTCCAATCCGTTGCAGTAATTACGGTAATCCACAGTTCTCATAGAGAACAGTGGATTCCGTCGCTCCTCCCCGCTCGGCGAATCCGCCGGGCGGGGAGAAAGTCACCTGCACATTATCCAGGCGCAATACGCGCCGTGGATAATGCAAGTCTATGGGGCCCCTTATTCAAGCCGGAATTGCGAGCACAATCCGGCTCGCAATTACGGCTTGAATAAGCCGTGTGATCACGGCCTTAAAGTCTACAGCTGTGTCATTTACGTACCATTGGACTATTAGGCTATGTTCACACGGTGTATTTGCAGGGCGTAATTACGCCCCGCAATTACGCTGTGTGACCGGGGGCGGGGCGGGGAGCTGGGGGACTGAGCAGGGGGCCGGCACTTCGCCGGCCCATAGACTTGAATTGCCAGCGGCGCGTATACGCCGCTAGTAATTCACATGTCAATTATCTCCCCGCCCAGCGGCTTCGCGGGGCCGGGAGAGGAGACATAATCCATAGTTCTCTATGAGAACTGTGGATTACCGTAATGAATGGGCCGTTTTCGGCCCGTAATTGGCGCACTTCGGCGCGTAATTACGGACCGAAATACGGCCCATTTTAAGCCGCGTGAACATGCCTTAAGGCTATGTTCACACGGCGCAATTACGCGGGGGGATTTGGGTGTCGTGCTAATACGCGCATACTCCCGCAACACAGAGAGGAGGGGGGGGGGCAGCCCGCCGGCCCCTTTGACATGCATTAATCACGGCGCGTATTTGCCGCAAGTAATTGAAATGTCGCGTATCTCCCCACGCGTACAATACGAGGGGGAGAGGAGGCGTGATCAATACTTCTCTATGAGAGCTCTGGATTACCGTAATTTTGGCGCGCATCTCGCTTGAAATACGTGCCGAAATTAGCCCGTGTGAGCATACCCTAAGAGGTTGTGTACATGGTTTTGGATCCTCACAGTCTAGTTTCGATGTATGCTTGTAATTCTATATGTAGTGTGTGTATGATTTTGTGCAGATGAGTTCCATCCATGGAATTAAAAATTTTCGGTTTCACTCAATATAGAGATCAATACAGATTAATATATAGATCTCTCCCAAGATCTATTTATACCCAGGATTGTTCCTAGAACAAGGGGTCATCCTCTACACCAAGAGGAAAGAAGGTTTCAACATAGAAAAGGATTCTTTACTGTAAGAGCAGTGAGACTGTGGGACTCTCCACCACAGGAACTTGTCATGGTGAATTCACTAACAGAGTTCAGAAAGGATCTGGATACATTTCTATAGTGTAGTAATATAACAAGTTATAGTGACTAGGATTCTGGAGAATGGGCGCTGATCCAAGGATTTATTCTGATTGCCAGATAGGAGTCGGGAAATAATTTTTTCCCTAAATTGAGGACAATTGGCTTCTAACTAATGTTTTTTTTCCTTCCTCTGGATCAACACTATAGGACAATAGGCTGAACCAGGGCGTAAGTAATTTCGCCCCCACCCCGTAACATAATGCGTCATGATGCGACACAGTGCATCACTATCAACCAAAGCCAAAATATACAAAAAGCTTTAACACACTGTGCTACGTACACGCAGTCACGCAGCTCCCAGGGATCTCCTGGACCGGCAGAGATGCCAGCCGAGGAGATCTAGCGTTGCAGAGGGCGTGGTGAAAGCTATCCCCCCCCCTGCGACACTGATACATACAGGGGAGGACTGTACAATCTGTCCTGCCTCCTCCCTGTACCGGCACAGCGAGTGTGCAGCTGGTGACTGACTCTGTGCGGCCGTTTTACAATGGCCGAGCAGAGTCAAGTGCTAACCTCCGCCTCGCCCAACCCTAGGAACTGCCCTGGGCTGAACTGGATAAATGGATATCTTTTTTTGTTCTTACAAACTATGGGGGACATGTATGAAAACTGTCTTGGTCTAAGACTTTCCTTGTTGCCCATAGCAACCAATCAGAGCACATAGCAACCACTCAGAGCTCCCCTTTCATTTTGCCAGCGCACTATATGATATGCAAGGGGCTATCTGATTGGTTGCTATGAGCTCTGATTGGTTGTTATGGGCAACAAGGAAAGTCTTAGGCCATGTTCACACGGCAATATCCTGAACGTATTTCAGTCCGTAATTACGCGCCGGAGTGCGCAAATTACGGGCTGAATACGTCCTAGTAACTACGGTAATCCACAGTTCTCATAGAGAATTATGGATTACGTCTCCTCTCCCTGCTCGGCGAATACGCCGAAGGGGGAGATAATTGACATGTGATTTACCAGCGGCGTATACGCGCCGCTGGTAATACAAGTCTATGGGCCGGCGAGGTGCCGGCCCCCCGCCCCCGCCCCGGCCACACGGCGTAATTGAGGCGTAATTACGTCCCGCAGTTAAGCCGTGTGAACATAGCCTTAGACCTAGACAGTTTTCATACATGTCCCCCGTAATGTAACTCTAAAACATCCTGATAGAAAATTGCTATCTTAAAAATCTGGTCCTAGAATGTGTGCCTGTGTAGTGTTTGTTTGTGTGTATTATGTATGTGTTTAATGAATTTATGTGTGGTAGGCTGAGTATGTTTATGTGTGTTTAATATATAGAGAATGTGTGTAGTGTGTGGGTGTGTGTGTTTAGGGTGTGTGTGTTTAGTATGTATGTGTAATATGTATAGTGTATGTAGTGTAACTGTGTAGTGTGTGTTTGTCTGTGTTTAGTATGTATGTTATACCTGTAGCATATGTCTGTGTATTATGTGCTTATACATTTCCCCAAGTACTGGATATTTCACTTTTCCTATTTTGTTGTGTCTGTGTGCAGTGCAGATCTGAAGCTCATGTAGAGTAAAGAATGTTTTGTATTGTGTATGT
Organism: Phyllomedusa bahiana; assembly: GCA_025379985.1. Taxonomy (NCBI): domain Eukaryota; kingdom Metazoa; phylum Chordata; class Amphibia; order Anura; family Hylidae; genus Phyllomedusa; species Phyllomedusa bahiana. Next base: position 120,780 of record JAODAL010004768.1, read on the forward strand.
GTCTGTGTGTAGTTTGAGCATGGTCCTCCTTATAGAACTATGGGCGAAATGCATGAAATTTGGCGTGCTAACGCCAAATTTCATGTGCATGATATTACTCCAGAATGCACCTCTACAGGGGGTCATAAATCAGGCGCAGTCTAACGCTAGGACGACATTTCTGGCTCAGGTAAAGCCCTTTGAAAGTGGTTTACCTGTTCCAGCTGTAATGCGTCTAGAAATGCTCTAGCGAACATACAGTATATATCTATAGCTTCGCTACGGTTCTAGTGCGCCCCTCCTCTCGCACGCTCCCCTAGATCAGGCGCATGCAAAGCACCACAGGCCAGGGCTGCCATCAGTCATCTATTCACTGTTTCAGGGCCCCATACAGCCAAATCAAATGGGTCCCCCACCCATTACTACTCCTATTTTTAACATATCAGTGGCCCTTTTGATTAGGCCCCGACAGGTAGCTGTACTGCCTTTGGCACCCCTGCCACAGGCACTATGCAATGTGCCTGATAATGGCGTGCGGATGATTTAAACATGTATGACTGGGGCTGCGCCCCGTTCATACATGTCGCCCTATATGTGATTGCCAAAAGGTCCAATAGTCTATGATGAGTAATTTCCTAATATAACTTTATAGCAATCAGAGTTTCGTTTTAATGATCCAGAGGAACCTGTCACATAGGTTATGCCCCCCTTGCTGGGGGCAGTACAAGCCAGTGTCAGAACTGCTGTTTCCAGCACTGTGTCCCTTATTCTGTAAGATGCAGCAGTTTTAGAGCATTTACCCCTCAAATCTTATTCATGAGCAGTGTTAGCTCCGTCCACCAAAGGCTAGCCCCGCCCACTGACAGTTATTCATGTGTTTCTACCTATTCAAAGTAATAGGTTTATCAGTTGAGGTGGGCGGGGCTAGCCTCAGGTGGGCGGGGTATGAAAAAAACTGACTCTTTGAATGACTCTTCTGGCTGAAAACTGCAGATTTTAGTATTAAATACACGAAAACTACAGCATCTTACAGAATAAGGGAAACAGTGCTGGAAACAGCAGGTCTGACTCTAGCTTGGCTGCACTCAGCAAGGGGTGCAAAAACTATGTGACAGGTTCTCTTTAAACCTCCTGCTTAGACATAGATTTTAAAGATACTTCTAGGGAGAGCTTAGGAGCATTCTGCATGCCATCTTATTATTGAGTTTTTATGGCGGCAAGCATTCAGAATTTCCTCCCTTAGAGGGGTTTTCCCATTACCTATATACAGGATACGTAAAAAGTATCTATTTGGTGAAGGTCCAACTGCTGAGACACCTATCAATCCCAAGAATGGGGTTCCCATATGCACACTGCTTTTCTCTTCAAACGGGGAACTTATGACCAATTTGGGTCCTAGAAGTCAGACCCCCACGGACTACTTGATGAAAAACAATAGTTCTATACTGTATACCAATAAACAAAAATTTTTTTTCCTAATATAACACTAACCTACAGACATGAAATTAACATCAGTTTCCTGATATCTCTAAGTGGCGTATTATTTATGTTGCATACTGGCGCGCCATAAACTATAAATTGTTGCGCTGTTGAAATTACACGCTTGCAAGTGCGTAATATCAATACGAGAATGACGCAAACTGGACCGTGGCAGATTAAAAATGCGTGTGAACATACCCAAAGGCCACGGTGCAGCTAACTCCCCCACCAATAGCTGTATTAATTTGCAATAATAAAACAATGATGTCACTACCAAATTTTTGTCCGCATACAGCTTTCACACTGTGGGACTCCATCCAAAATGTTACATAAGGGTATGTTCACACGACTTATTTTGTGGCGCATTTTGCCACGTATTTCGCTGCGTACTTTGCTTAATACACCCCATAAATACGGTAATCCATAGCTCTCATAGAGAACTATGGATTACGCCTCCTCTCCCCACTCGTACAATACGATCGTATTGTACGCACGGGGAGATAAGTGACATGCATGTCACTTATCTCTTGTAATGCATGTCTATGGGGTCGTCCCCCACCCCGCGGGAGTACTGTATGCGCCGCAATACATCATGTGAACATACCCTAATGGTTCTTGTGACCAAGATCCTTACCGTGTTTCCCTGAAAATAAGACACCCCCGAAAGTAAGGCATAGCAGACATTTTGTTGAATTCCCTAATATAAGGCACCCCCGAAAATAAGAAATAGTGGAAATCATTGCTGCAGCTCCCCATACACAGGGCCGTCCCTAAGGGTGGGTAGAGATAATGGGGGGGAGGTGTGGCGGGTGTTCCCAAGCCCCGCTCACCCCGAGAAACGGCCTTGGGACATATTGTTATAGCTCCTGAGTGTTGAAGGACCTATGCAGGAAGGTCATGTGACTATGTTGTCACCACAGGTCCCGAACATTCCAGGACAGGAGACAGAAAGTATATGTAAGTAATAGAGGGAAGAGGGGGGAGATCAGAGCAATGATACGAACACACATCTCAGAGGATGGGTGATGGGGCATGCTGGAACTTCTAGTCCCAGCATGTCACATTTGCCATCCTTTGAGACAAGTCACTGCAGCTGCCATAAAATGTCCTTTACATACATATATCCTTTGGTTTGAGGCTCTAAACTTTAAAATATATATATATATACACACACACACTATTATAGCATGCTATAATTTATTTGTGGAAAAATAAAACATCCCCTGAAAATAAGACATAGTGCATCTTTAGGCAATGTTCACACGGTGTATTTGCAGGGCGTAATTTCGCCCCGCAATTACGCCGTGTGGATGGGGGCGGGACGGGGGAGTGAGCGTGGGCTGGCACTTCGCCGGCCCATAGACAATCACTGTAGCGCGCGTATACGCCGCTAGAAAGTGACATGTCAATTATCTCCCCGCCGGCGGCTTGCCGGCGGGAGAGGAGACTAATCCATAGTTTCATAGAGAACTGGGATTACGTAATGAATGGGCCATTTTCGGCCCGTAATTGGCCACTTCGGCGGTAATTCGGACCGAAATAAGGCCATTTAAGCGTGTAACATGGCTTAGGAGCAAAAATTTATATAAGACTTATTTTCGGGGAAACAGGGTATCAAAGCCTTCCTTTAGGAAGTGATGATATTGTTTCCATTCACATGGTAAAGGAAACACCTGACACTTCTTTACCTTTAAAAATTCACAATGAGCTGCTGCCTTAGTGCAATCGTGTAACCTTTAATTAAAGCATATTTTGTAGTAGAGTCAGTGAGAAAATAACTGCTGATGTCTCCTTAAGTAAGATAACCCTCCTCCAGCGATGCCGCCAGCCTGGATTTTAAACAAACTGCTGAGCATAGGATTACACTTCCAGATTGGAAATCTTCTTATATCTTTCGCTTCCCCTTAAGCCTCAAGAATGGCAGATCAAAGTGCAGAAGGAAAGATTTTCATAGGAAGTATAAAAGTTTATTATCACACAACATGCAGGAATTTTATCCCACGGGTATCATCAAGCATCATGGTATGGAGAAACAATTGCATTCATTACTAGGACAATGGATTTGATAACTATACAAACATCCTCACTTGTAATGAAATTCTAAAATATTGTTATTGTGGACATATATTTCCTTGATTTGTGACCTTGAAGTGCTGTAGCTGACACATGCAGGTGCTATTTAATCCCTTTAGCCGAACGTCTTAAAAATACTTAATGACCAGCACATTTTCTATAGTTTTTGCCTCCTTGCGTTTCAACAATCGTAACATTTTTATTTTTTCAATGACGCAGTTGTATGGGGCCTCATTTTATTCGGATTAAGTTAGTTTAAGTTCACTTATAAATTATTGCAGTTTTTTTCGGTTTTTTTTCATTTTTTTTACACCATTCATATTTCATATGTAATAACTTGTAAGATTAATTCTACAGGATATTACGGTCGTGTGGATACCTAATATGTGTAGTTTATTTGTATGTGTAATGTATGCACAATTATTTTGTATTAAAGATTTATTTTTATTTTATTATTTATTTATTTTATTGATTTATTTCTACACCTATTTTTATATTTTTTACTTTTTTCTTTAAATCCCATGAAGGGATAACTATGTTACATTTTTTTTTCTTTACACTTTGTAATATATTAGCATATTCATATATGCTAATACATTACAATCTGTGTCAGTTTGACACAGGCAGCGATCAGGGCAGCACACAGTGTGCCCTGATTGCTGGCTTCTTACACAGATAACCCTGGTGCTACTCTAGATCCCCAGGGCTGACTGTCCAACCATTTCACGGGCTCTGTTTGGTCACCGGGAGTCCTGATCACCCAACAGAGCAGGGGAAAGCTGCGAACCCCGTTGTCTGCAGCGATGTCAAAAGAAGTCGCTGCAGACGAATGACCTGAAATAACCGCTGCCAAAACACAGTCAGCCAGTATCGTTCTACTCTGCACTGATGAGGGGCAAAACCCCGAAACAGCTGCTGTATGCAGATGGGTGATGCTGGCTTGGCTTATATCCTTTTTGCTTTTAAAGACTCAGTGGGTCAAACGCAAATTGAGGATTTGTTATATGCAATAGAGGGCGCTTGAGCTTCTCAGCTCCTTTCCCATAATGCCTTGTGATATGCAGATGCTTAGTGAAGGGCAAAAAGGCCATTCAAAACTTCACACGCCAATATGGTGCTCTCCCCAAAGAGAGATGTTCCCCTTTATGTGCCAAACTGTAAAATTTGTCCCGGAATGGTTTGTGGCACATGATAGAGAATTTAAGGGTACGCTCACACAGCGTATTTGTTGTGCATACATCGGAATATAATTTCGTCAAACAAATATGGTAAAATCGTTATACGAGTCCAGCACTCATTTAGTGCTGTGTAAAATCATCATGGTCGTTCAGACGATAATGATTTTACAATTGCATTCCCCGGCACATAATGAATGCCCGTAAAAAGATGTGATATGTCGCTTCTTTCAGGTGCTCATGGGCCAAAAAATGGAAAGTATATGAGACAGAAAGTCGCTTGCAAGTGCGTACTTTCAACAACGATAGTGAAGATGTACTGTGGCGCAATACGCCATGTGAACATACCCCAAGGTATTGATGCGGCCTTCAAATTCAACAGATTTCAATCCGATTAAGCATCTGTGGGAAGTGCTCGAAAAATAATCCCAATCCATGGTCAGACTTCACTATTTACAAGACTTAAAGCATCTGCTGGTAATGTATTGATGCCAGATAACATAGGACACCTTCAAAGGTTTTGTGAAGTCCATGCTCTGACGGGTGAAACCTGTTACGTTAGCAAAAGGGGGAAAATATTAGGCAGGTGGTTTGAATGTTATAGTTGATCAATGAATATATGTAAACACACACAAACATATACAGTACATAAATTCACTTACAAGAATCTCAGAAAGTTCAGTATTTTGTACTACTGACCTAATAATGAGCTCTTAATAGACAGGGTTTGTGCAAATGGGTATGGGTGGAACTAGTTGGGATTTAAGGGGATGTTCATATGGCTTGTTGGACTCATTTTTGGATTTGTTTAGGAGGTGGTATACACAGTATTAGGTGGTAAATATTGTAAAAAGGAAAATTGGTAAATTGTAAGGGTCAGGCAGACTTCGGCAAGGCCTGAATTGTCATGGCTAGAGGAGTGGGTCTCAGCATCTCTAAAGTAACAAGTCTTGTGGGGTATTCCTGTTATGTACTGATTTGTACCTACCAAATAGTGTAAGAAAAGACAACTAGTAAAATATAGACAGAGTTAAAGGGGTTGTCTCGCCATGTTGTTGCACAGAGCCAAAAGCAGCTTTAGATTTATGCATCCTGTCTCTTCATGGTCAGGCTGTGGGTGGTGCTATAGCAGTAATTAGCATATCCACTCTGTATTCGCAGCTCGTCTTAATGTATTCACAGGGGAGCAGGAGATCCTTATCTATAAGTACAGAGAGCTTTACTTTCAACAACGATAATAAAGATGTACTCTGACGCAATACACCATGTGAACATATCCCAAGGTATTGATGAGGCCTTCAAATTCAACAGATCCCAAAAACGCAGTCAAATGCATGTTTGGATGCGTTTTGACGGCAACAGAAATGCGCCCTATAGTTTTAAATAGGACGCCCACTGCAGCAAATGGATCAAGAATTGACAGGACGATTCTATGAACGGATCCGAAAGACGCTTCAGAAAGACACATTTAAAATACCTATCGTCTGAATGCCGATGCGTGTTTTACATTGAAAGCAATGTAAATCACACTGTACATTGTTAGATGTGTGTTTGGGTCCGTTTAGGGTCCGAAACACGGATCCAAACATGTATCTAAAAACGGATCCCGACACACTGTGTGAACATACCCTAATTGACAGCATTTGGGCACTTTGAATCCACATTTTGAACTGCCTGGTTTTTTTTTTCACATTCAAAAGAAAGTTTTATTGTTATATAAAGGGCAGATGGTACAATCTAAGATAGCAGAGGGGGTAATACAATGTTGGTACAGAGGGCAAGCTGAGGAGTAATGATATCAAAGAAGTCCATTCTGTGAAAGAGAAAGCAAATTGAGCTATCCATAAACAATTTGAAACACACAGTATTATGCAGATATTCATTTAGTCAAAACAGATGTAGGAGGTATATATATCTAGATCAAATTATACAAAGAGGAGGGATCAGGAGATCCCAGGGGAGCTTCAGAGTATCATCTGTGAAGGTTGCTCTAGATATAACAGAAAGAGCAAATATCTGCAGTCTAAGGAAAGTCTTGGCAGGCGAAGCACTGACATTAACATAGCCACCTTCTGAGAGCTACCTGAAGGTTCCATAAAAATAGTGACCATCAAAGAAAGAAAGAAAAAGAAAGAAGCCATATCCAAACTGGGGAAAGGAAAGCCAGCTGAGGTCGGTAACCCATCATCACGAACCACAATGCCAGGTCGGTCACAGATAAGCAATTATTGGACAGTAACATACAGATCAGATTTGCAAAAAATGAACCAATCTTCCCAGATGATCTTTAAGAAGTTTATGCGTCACCAAGTGAATCACTACATATCTCCTCCAACTGCCTGTTTTTTTAAAAGATAGGCATGTAAGGTGTGCAGAAGAGTTAGTTATCTTTATCTTGGAAAGTAGTGTAAGTGTACTATAGAGAATTAGGTATAGCAGTAATAGGAATGTTAGATTCAGTAAGCTATAGGTTAACATTGAGGTTTCTTTCCCCAGTTGTAGTCTGCCTGGTAACAGTGGAGTCATACCCCTCAGCCAATAGGGAGCTGAACGTCTGTGAAGCAGAAGGGGGGTTAGTTGCCAGTAGCGGGGGATTCAAATAAATAGTGAGACACGTAGTAACTCAAGGAGAAGTCTGTTGGAGATTCTGCCACAGGATAGGGGGTAGGGAGCATCACCCTCACCACCTTTGGGATGAGGGGAGGCAGATTTGAGTGGAAGGCAAAGAAGAAGCCCTAAGAACATAGGACTTGTAAATAGTTATTAGTTTACAGCAAGTAAACTGGGCAGGAGCTGGGGGCAGAGCTTCGCCTCTAGCTGGGAGCGCATTTGAGTAAGGGCAAGAGAGGCCTCTAACGCGGCTGAAGTACGAGGTAGCCCCCCCTGAGCTGAGTGGAGCATCCACAGAAGGTCAGTCAGGGTAGAGCAGGAGGTGGCATAGAAGGAGTGCCCCTCGGATACTGCTGGATGAGTGCGTGCTACTGGAGCTGGTTGAAACTCAATGCGGACGACTGGATTGTGTTACAAGTGTCGTTGCTGGAGGAAGTTAAGTAAAAGTAAAGCCACAGTTCTCCCGGTTAGCTGTTGTCTTGTCTGCCTCATTTATACGGCGGTACACTTCATCACCAGAGTCCCACATCGTCTCTCCCCGCAATTGAAAAGAACCAGAAGGGAGTGCCAACCATACCGCTCCCCGTTCTTTACAGGCAGACAGACAGACAGATAGATATGAGGTAGATAGATATGAGGTAGACAGATAGATAGATATTAGATAGATAAATAGATAGGAGATAGATATTAGATAGATATGAGATAGATAGATTGATAGATAGATATGAGATAGATAGATTGATAGATATGAGGTAGATAGATATGAGGTAGATAGATAGATATGAGATAGATAGATAGATAGATATGAGATAGATAGATAGATAGATAGATAGGAGATAGATAGATAGGAGATAGATAGATAGATAGATAGATAGATAGATATGCGATAGATAGATATGAGATAGATAGATAGATATGAGATAGATAAATAGATAGATATGAGATTGATAGATAGATATGAGATTGATAGATAGATATGAGATTGATAGATAGATATGAGATTGATAGATAGAGCAAATGAAAGAAAAACTGTGATAGACTTTTATAAACCTGCAATTTGGTGACTGTAGCTCTTAATCTGGATTCATTACATACAGCAGGTCTTCATTTATCAATGTCCAGAACAATAGAAAGCTCACCGTCCCATGACAGCGAGCTGTTTATTGCTGGGCTGAGGGCTGATTAACGATATCAAGTTGAGAGACACATGGAATTTTCTGCTTGTTTGATGTGGGCCAATTTCTGAGGATGTCAGTGACTTAATTGCATGTTACTTGTGTACAAAGCGTGTGGTGTGGCTGATTTACCAAGGACTGTTGCTGGTAAGCGCTTGTTTCCATGAATTAGACTGTTTTTTTAATGACAGATTACATGTTTAAAATGATTATGGTGTAAAGGAAAAAATTCTGTTCAAGGTATCAATCAACTAGATGCCTAGAATCCAAACTGGATGCTCTTGACAACCTGGAAGGCCATGTACTTTCTTTCTCTTTTTCTTAGATTTTCTAGTTTTTCATCTAATTCAATGTGCAAGTATATGAAATAGAAAATATCATCTCATATGAGTTTATCATCATTGTCCTAAATGAACATGATCTTTAGCCGTGCAGAATCGAAGTGGGCCTGAATTTGTTAAGTACCAAAACCCACCTAGATCAGGGCAACAATGTGGGTCACTTTCATTACTTTTAAAGAGATCTTAGCTTTTAACATGTATGGAAATGTAAATGAAGACTATTACCAAATACATTCCTGGTTTGATTTTGCTTTGACCAGGAGTCAAATCTCCCCTAAGAGCACACAAGTTTCTCTGGTTACCGACCACCTCTCCCTGCTCTATTTTTATCTCTCAGTTTTCTAAGCTGCCAGCAGTAACCGACCACGGTGAGTCACTCACTGCTGAGTCTTATCTCTAGCACAGAAGGTTTACTTGAGGTAATGACAAGTTTAAGGCCTTAGATCTCTGTAGCTTTGAGCACTACAGTTTATCAATATCCAGCATTCATATCACTGTAACAGAAATAGTTATCTGTCAGTCACTGCTATAGACCCCCCCCACAGCCTGAACAGGAAGTGTTAGTCTAGAGCTGGCTGAGGCTCTGTGAAACTGCATGGTGAGAAAAACCATTTATTGATCACCATTAGTTTAATTCCATTAGTTTCCACTGCTGTTTGATGGCTGAATAGGATGGCATGCTGTCTTACTCCAGCAGAATAAAAGGAAAGCAGTCAGTCCATTATAAGTCAATAGTATCCATCAGAACCCATTACAGTTTGTTCAAAATGGATCATATTAACTCATCATAATAGACATGGTATCCACTTTTACAGCAAACAGAACCGTGAAAGAGACCTGTAGCCAGGACTGAATTTCCACTCCATGATTCCCTTGGCACTAACTGAATACAGTAGTTGTGCTGTTCATGTATCCAAAAAACAGCCACATGTGACAGCCAAGGGGGGCACAGCTTTTAGGTAATTCTACAGTTCGACTGGAAAAATCGTGTGGCCATTAGCCACCTTGTCTCCCTTAAATGAGTGGAAAGGGTTTTTTTCATAGCTGCCCTTATATTCAGCAGCTACCGTAACATAGACTTTAAGCTATGACTGGCTGCCCCTGCTAACAACCCAAACGCCCCCTGTGCAGCCTGAGCAATGCTGGTTTTGCTGCATGCAGTACTTTCTATAATACTACACAGTGATGGGTACTGTGTTTTGAGAGCAGTTACTGGACTGCAGACATTGTTTCTGCTGCTGTTTAGCGCCATCGTGCAGAAAACCCTTCCTGTGTCCTGCGGACTACCTATGACACAAAGCATATCAAAGTGACATCACAACCCCCTTAAAATAAAACAGGAACAAAAACTAAAAAAAATTAAGTTCTGTCTCCTAAAAATTGCTGCCCTAGGCACTTGCCTACAAGCGAAAACAGTCCTAGATATAGCCCATTCATGGTGCTGGATGGTGGAGTTCCCAGAGGTCAGATCCCTTCCTTAGTTAAGCATTGATAACTAATTTATGTTAAGATTCAGGAGAAACATTTTTTTTAAATAATTTGATCCCCTGGGGTCAGCAGAAATGTGTTTTTACATAATTTCCTTTACAAGTACAAATAGTGTGAATATTTTGCTATATTTACTTATGGACAATGTTACTTCAAAGAAAACAGCCATCATTTGATCAAAGCCCATTGATGTGATAGGGATCTAAAAATAAGTGCCAAGAACATTACCAAATTGAGTGTTTTAGTCCGAAACACAGAAACTAATACTTCATTTCTTTCTAAACTTAAACCCGTAGCGACAATTATATACAGTGTGGTCCATAACTAATGTTACAAAGGTGCCTATATTTTTTCCTGACCATAGCCCTGATTAAAGCAAGGATCTCGGACTGCAGAGCATTGAGATGTGTTCTCCATGAAACATCTTTTTAAAAGCTATAGACTCCTATAAATTAGTGTAACTTTTTATTCTATTTCAGGTACTTTATTTTCTGGAAAATTGTTTTTATAATGAAAAAAATTAAAATGGTCTTCTCAATGTTTCAAACATCCCAATACATTACAAGCTGCTTGGTGCCAATCAGTGTTACTTCCATCAGACAAGCTTTCTGATGTCTCCAGCCCCTCCGGTCTTCTACTGATTGATTATCTAAGCTGAATTATGATCAAATGAATTAAATGAGCCTTTAGGAGAAGACAGGAGTAGCTGGAGACCTGGCCATCAGAGAGACCTTCTGATGGTATCGACATTGAGTGGCACTGAGCAGCTTGCAATGCATCTTAATACCTGTAAGCTGCAGAAGAAAAAATCCTCAAAACTGTTAATAAAAAAAAACTGTTGCAATTTTCTTACCACAAAATGGTTAGGGCATGTCCCCACGGCACCGGTCTGCGGTTTTGCAAACAGTCTGAAAAACTAACACACCGCAAACTAACACACCGGGCCGCTATAGAAAACCCATGCAGCAGTCCCCAATGCATGGGTTTTCCGCCCCGCAATTTTTCGATCTGCCGGCCGCCCGAAAAACATTGGTCATGCTCATTCTTCCGTCCGGTTTCCGGACAGTTTATGAACATCGCAATGTGAAGGGCGAGGGCTTTTCTCCGCTAACCGCGGAGAAAAGCTTTCCCCCGGCGGCCACGAGGACGGCACTAAAACAGGACAAATACCGGACAGATATACCGACCGGTATTTGTCCTCTGCCGTGGGGATGAGCCCTTAAAATTCTGAAAATAATTAATTTAGAGGAGCCCAAAGTCTTTATTGTGCAGTAGCATTTTTACATAGTGATCCATGGTATAGAGAGTCCAAATCCTATTGAAATCCAATGAGTGTATGTTTCAAGGAGCTTGTGTTGATTACTTTATTCCACCATGAATTACTCTTTCTAACATTCCGTCAAAAGATTTCATTACTGAAACCGTAACATCTTTCTTTAGACAGAAAGCGTGACCTATTTGGTTAGAGTACACGGACACCTTTGTTCTCCTTGACTTTGATCGCTAGAATCTGGTCTCTGAATGAAAGAAACTCTGAAATAATTTGCTCTGATCTCCTACCACGCGGTATACACTCTAGGAGATCATCAATATTAATGTGAAATGATATCATTCACTCATTTAGTGTTACAGATGTTATAAGCTGATGAGGAAATCCAACAATACCAAGAAGTTTTATTTGTACCAATTTCAGATCACAGTTCAAACAAACCAAAAATGTAATTACGCGAGGCTTTGATATTATCTGTTGTATCTTAAGGAGTGGCATCAGTCCTTACTCAGCCTGTATCTCTATTCTGAAAGAAATGTATATCCAAATCCTGCTAACATACAAATGTAGGGGAGTTGAGTCAAGCTATCTGATTTTTCCATAGCACTGCTACTAGCAAGTCATAACTGTGAAAGAAAAGAACGTATAAACTCACAGGAATGTAAAAATCTGGTCACTTTAAAGGGGTTTTGCCACCATCTCATTTCATACCTCCTATATCCAGCTCTTCAGCTCTGTGTGCTCAGAAGGGGGCGTGTGTGATTTGCTGGAATTGTATATCATGTGACCCAGCAGGATGACATCACTAGGCCTTTCCTCTCTGTAGTCAAAGAAAGGTCTGTTTATGTAAAGAGCTGTGAGTAGCTGAGAGGTAAAGTTTTTGCCTCTAGGCACAAGGGTCATTTTTTTTCTCTTTATCAATGCACAGACCTCATTGAGGTTTCTTTTTTATTTATTTGCACTGTTTGACTAATTACTAAGGAGGACAGAGGACAGGAGGAGAGTGACAGCACCTGGGATTTGAACACTCAGTAGCTGCCTGAGAGCAGAAGTGGTGTCTGAGCATTTGCGACCAGGACTGAGGAGCTCTCAGCCCTGGTCGTATCCCCTGGAGATGAGCTGTAAACAATGGATCACTAAAGGAGCAATTAAAACAAAAACGGTGCAGAATTTTTAATAATAATAAATGGTGAAAATGTTTGTTATTTCATTTGCAAGCTTCCCACGTCAATTTTACTTCGCGGCAAAACCCCTTTAATGTCTAGGGTTACCTATCAACATCTATATATAGTTTTATACAACTATTTTGGGTATAAAAATCTCCACATGCAAGGAGGAATATTAAGTTTTTTTTTTATTTCAATCCTTAATCATTTTAAGATCAATGATTGTTGTCAGTGAATTATCCTGATCATGTCAAAGTTGACTCATTTATATAACAATTAAAGGGGCTGTCTAATCTAATTAAATTCTGTTGAAATGGGATCAGGGTGGGGAAAAAATGATACCCGGTCCATCCCCCTCTGCTGATGCTCCAGAGCTCTCCCGGTTTCCAGTCCTCTTCACTTCTGGGGTTTCATTTACTTACAACGGCACTGTAGGGTCTACTTTGTATTGACAAAAGAACTCAGAAGTGAAGAGGAGTAGATCCTGAGGGAGCTTTGAAGCAGCAGTGGCAGGGCACCGAGAGAAGTATATTTTTTTTCCCTTTTTCCCTACTCTGACCTCATTTAAATAGAATTTTATTAAACTGGACAAGTCAAGTGGAAGTTTCCCTTGTAACATATCCTGCAACGGTAGAAGCTGGACATGATCAGGGTAGATTTTTTTGGCCTCTGGATTTCCCATACTTTCCAGACAGCAAGTAGAGATTCTGATGGCACAGAATTAAAATACAAAATATTAATGAATAAATAAATGTATAATACACTATTCTAAAACAGTCAGGATTGCGCCTCCCCAAACAGACACAAAAGCTTTAAAAACATATCACCATAGCTTATATTTCAGATGTCAATCTACACCAAAGGGCTCTACTATTTTTGAGAAGGTAACCAGGCTCAGACCCCCGGTGGGCCCCTGAGCACACTACAAATGGAGTTGTTTTTTAACTGCATATACTGTATATCCAAAGAAAAGGCAAAAAAGCAGAAAGAGAGAGGCAAAAAGCAGGATGCAGGGTAAAAGAGGCATGTGCAGTCATTTACAGTAGCTGGGGGCGGGCCCCTAAAATAAACTCCACCGTATTGTCAAATTATTATAGTACCGCTCTATAGTCTGCACACCGGTGGGCCCAGAAACAGCTCAACCGGCCGGCCCCTACGGTCAACTCCATCTGTGGGCTCTAGACAAACCAGTCCAAGACTGACGGTAACTAATCCTAACCATGCTCTGACAACTCAGTATAAGTCTATAATAAGCACAAAACTTCACCACAATAACTTTATCTATCCCTGCCTCGTGTGGTATCATTAACACAACAGCAAACCACCCAGCGACTCCTGGGAATGGCCTCATATTCCTTTCTTCTTTCTGAAACCCATTGACTACTGATTTCACAATAATTTAGATGTTATGCTTTAGAAAACAATTCCAATTAGTGTCTTTTTATTTGCTTAGATGCCCTCTGGTGATATTAAGCATTCCTGAACACACAGGGGACGAAACAATGACAGTGCTGGTTTTGGGAAAGCTTCCTGCTGAGTTATGCTCTACTTCTTCCAGGCTTGTCTTAGAAATATGTGAGACACGTAGCTCTCAAACATTTGTCAGGTTTACTTCTTAACTCTGTGAAACTGGCACAAGTGAAAATCCATTGAAGCCCGGTGAAATTTAGGATGTACAGCACCCATTTCTCAACTGGTAATTCAAGCCCCTCAAATAGTAAAATAAACATGATGGCAATAGCTAAAGGGGTCTTCCACCACTCATCAGAAGAACGACTCCTTCCTTGTTCTCTGTTGAAACTGGGTGAGAGAGCTCCACTGTTTCCACATCTCCTGTATTAGTCTATGGGCGATACAATAAACTCAACTCTTTTCATCCTTCCTCATATATTTCACAGAACACTGCCATACGATGGAAGCCCATTATTTCGGGTAATAGGATCCTAGTGGTTGGACTCCACTAGTCAGATGTTCATGGAATTAATTTTAGTTCCGGATTGACCCTTTTAAAAAACAATTAAGGCCAAACCTTCAATTCCTGTATGTGCTACTCAGCATATAAAAGCAGGTAAGGTTTTGCTTGCAAGATATCAGGTAATGTTGGGGTTCAAGCAACCTCAAAGGGTCTGCAACAGTAATAGATGAGATTTGCCTAAGCATACCCGTCATTTCAAGTGACTTCTCAGAATAATCTGTCATATGAGAAAACATTAGAAACAACATTTATGCCATTATATGACATATTTCCAGCATTTTCCACTGGTTTTCCTCCTTTGCAAACTATACCTAATTCTCAGTTTTCTCTTAGATCATTTCTACAGTTAGTGTAGACCAGGGGTGTTAAACTCATTTTCACCGTAGCTCACAACAACATTGTGGTTGCCCTCAAAGGGCGCTATTGGAGCGTGGCTCGGTGCCTTGGTAGGGCTGTCACCAGCTATATCTAAGCTCTTGGAAGCCACATAAAAGAGCATGGTGGGCCAGATTCGGCCCTCAGACCTTGAGTTTTACACCTGTGGTGTAGACCATACTTGCTAAGTCTCCCAGTTTTTCCATTAGACTCATCCAAACCTGATTGTGAAAAAGATGGGGTTTAAGCAAATCCCTTCCCCCTAAAAGGGGCAGTTTTTGGTAGTCCATTGGGATTTGGAGGTATTGCCAGGAGGATAGTGTGTTACTGAGGTAGGGTTAAGAACTCCCAGACTTAGGAGTTTAAGGCCGTGTTCACACGGCTTATTCCCGACGGATTTGTGAGCCGTATTGAGCTCACAAATCCGCCGTGAATAAGGGGCGGGGCCGGAGCGCGGCGGGGGGCGCCGCTCCCCGGCCCCATAGACAAAGCATTATACACGGCGCGTATTGCGCCTGGATAATGTGCATGTCACTTTCTCCCCGCCCGGCGTATTCGCCGAGCGGGGAGGAGCGACGGAATCCACTGTTCTCTATGAGAGCAGTGGATTACCGTAATGACAGGGACGGATTGGCGCCATACTGAAGCGCAAATCCGGCGCGGAGTATGGCGCCAATCCGTGCCCAAATAAGCCGTGTGAACGAGGCCTAAAGGTTAGCAAGTACAGTGGAGATCCTGCTCCACTTTATCTTTGCAGAACACCCTCAGAGGCAACAGTTTGGAGGACACTACATAACAGCAGTAGAAGTAGAAGTGTAAGCTGTGAATCCAGCACTGTGGTAAAACAATAAAGTACCCATTGTGTCCCCATCTGTGCCCAAAACAGATATAGCTAAGCTAAAATTGACAGATAACGCACCATGATTTAATGGTACAGAAAGCTATCTCAACTTTTTCAATGTTTCTCAATAGCTTTTGTTGTAATCTAAGATCAGATAACACAAAAAGTTGTGATAATACAGTCAAGTTAAACTCTGCTACATCCATATCTCTATTACTGCACCTCCTTCCCCATTCTCTCATCATAGACTTCTATCTGCATCTGTAACCTGATCTCTCAGTGAAGCTAAAGTCCATCTCCTGCTATACAGATTCCATTAATGAATGTACAGTTAGGCAGGCAGCATGGGAAGAGAAAATTGAGAAGGAGGCATTTTCCTGTAATAAAATATACTACAAAATTTCTTATTTTAACTTGTACTATTGACTTTATGGATGTACACTTGAACCTTCTATCACAAGAATCTTATTTTTTTCTTCCATCAGTTTGGATGACCTCTTCACATCAGAAGTAGTACTGATGGCAAAACTTACTATTTGTATGCAATAATAATAATTTATAATTTTATCAACCAACATGGACCCTGGTTTTCTGATTGATTGACAGGTCAGTGGTGCACCTCTGCAATAGAGGTCTGCACTAACATAAGGTCGATGAAAATTGGCAGTAGCCTAGAAAATATTCAAAATGCTTCCACTTTGTTTTATTATAATAATTAACACCAATTAATATCCTAATTACAAACCATAAAGTTTCCTATCTTGTATATCGTCAAGTCATTTTGCTGCATTAGAAATTGTAATTACAAAAAAAATGCAATTATGTTAGTAATATATGAACCTGACCAGATGATGGACACAGTGATTTACAATGTGAAGGCTCTAATGAGTTATTTGTAATTACTGCTCCCTGCTCCTTGGCTCATAAGGCTTGAGAAGAAAATATTATCGCCCACAACTAAATAACCCAGCATTATATATGCGGAAGAAAAGTGAACAGAAATATAACTTTTACATTTAGGACATTTTAACAACCAAGCTAAGAGATCCAACCTGATGCTCTTTTACCTCTAATAGCTATATTGAGTGCAATGTGCTATTTAATCCTGTTATCCCACCCAGATCCTTAATGGAGATGTTACCGTTCTTGGCAGTATATTAGTCCCAGAATGTTAAAGCAATCTCAATTACGAATCTCACTTTCAAAGTCATTTGCAAAAATAAGAGTACAAATAAAGCTTTTGGTGGTTGCTTAGATGCAGGGGAGTAATTGAAACTTAATTTCGTAATGAGGTCGATGCTGTGAATAGCAATGTGGCACATACAAGTGAAGGACTGGCTATTGTCACTTGTTGATGATACCTTGAAGGAATGCAGATTACTGGACCATAGAGCAGGTACAATGTCTCACTAAATGAGGTATACCACATGTTATGAACATTTGCTATGTAGCTTTGTACAATTGTTCTATGTCCTGGAGATGGGATGTTAATTTAGGGGTTGGATTCGGGATGAAATTTGGCCTGTAATAAGAGGCAATCACGATCTATTTCATAGGGGATTTTACTTTTCTTTGGATCAAAATCATCATCATGTCCTTCTTCCCTCTAATGAGGACAGAGAGCCAACTTGAAATACTTCTATGTTGTAGAATGACCCACTTCACACCACTTGGATGCTTTTCAAAAGGAAAATGTTTTGTACAATCAATAGACCATTCTTCAGCAAAATGCTTGAATATTAGGTGCAATAATGTTATATTGAGAGTCCAGACCTACGTAACGTTTTCAGCTCTTGGACTTAGAGTCTTCTTCAGGGTAGAGTCTGGCCAAAGTTGGGAGAATAGCCTGGAGGAGCCAGAGAAGCCTCTTCTACTTTGTCCTTGCAGATTCCAGTTAGGTGTCTGTCTACAAGTCTCATTCATGCCCTGATGCAGGGTGTCTCTGGCCCATCTCCACTTGAGCTCATAAGTCTCTAGTTCTACTGGTCTCTGCCTACACCAGTGGAGCAGCTTAGCATTCGAAACCCAACTGGCTGGTCATCAGGCTCGTAAAGCTCAAACAACGTCTGACAAAGACTTCTGGACCAATGGTGTAGCATTACAGGTTGGCCTAATGGACCTCTCTTCTTTGCCAATTATGTAACTATATGTAAGTAAAAGTAAGTGAAATCTGTACATATGTATGAAAATATCTCCCCAGGGGTCTAAAATGGGCGTAACTATAGCTGTGGCTACAATAGCAGCTACTATGGGGCTTGGTGGCTGAAGGGGCCCGCTCTGGTGCAAGAACATTGTAATTGTTTTGTAAAAAAATAACAAGTTTCTGCTATCTAGCACTTCTCTGCGCATTCTTTAAAATATGGCACTTTTATTTACTCTATTAAATATTGCTACTGTTATTATTGGTTCAGCTTCCTGTCATTAGGTGGTGGCACGCACCTGATTTTGCTATCGGGCCCTATGAATGCTAGATACGCCCTTGGTCTTAAATATCTTCAGGCTCTAGGATAGTTATATTTCTTAATTTTATTTGTGATTGTGTGCAACTTTTCTGCCATAAATAATGGGGAACAAGTGGTGGAAGTATCTCTAACTATCTAATATAAATGCTGTAAGCTTTTCTGTAATCACACAATTCATACTCAAACAATGTCTTGACCAATGTTTTTCAGAATATGAAGATACTAGGGCATCAGCACCCATGAGTTGTTGGTGGCATACTCTGAAAATAATATTTGTCAGTTTCATCAATGTTAGGGTATGTTCACACGGCTTAAATTGGCGCGTATTTCGGCGCGCACTTCGCCGCGTATTGCGCATTATGCGCATCATACGCGCAGCAATTACAGTAATTCATAGCTCTCATAGAGATCTATGGATTACGCGTCCTGGATTATGATCGTATTGTACGCGCAGGGGGAGAATTGACATGTTAGTGCCGGTCCCCCCGTGCTTTGGAATTACATGCTGTTCAGCACGTGGTTCCAAAATACACGGTGTATTGTGCCGCGTACTATACATGCCGCAATAAGCCATGTGATCATACCCTTACTGTTCTTTTCTGTTTTGTTTTTCTGTTTATATTCTATTTTTGTTCATTATTTGTTAATATGAGAAGATACAATAAAGCTTGGTAGACATATGTGCAGGTTATTTATTAAACTATAATGCACGTTTTGATTTTTTTTTCTTAAACTAGCCACATTATGCAACATAACATTCCAAAACTATACGTGTGTACCAGCATCTAGGACTTGGGCATTATATCCACCAAGGTTAAACTGACCATCTGTACAATTTCTGAAGATCGAGAGCATTAGAGAGGTCCACAGCCTTCTAATTAAAAATATGTGCATCTTTATGGGGTGCTCAGAGCTTTCTTTTTCTTACATGGAACTTCTTAAAGGGGTTTTCTCATCACGCTGTTTCACTGACTCACAAACAGCTTGCTGCTCACTCTGTGTCATCAGGTTGTGTGTGGTTCTACAGCAGTGATTGTCATATTCAGCCTCTATTTGTTTTTAGGCTGACGGGCCAGGAGATTTTTATATTTTAACACTAGTTCATGTCTGTGAACACTAAAAAATGTGGCTTTATTTTAAAAATGCTAATTTGTTAATTTTAAAGTAGTTTTTCCCAGAGCTGTACAGTAATTTCACCCATGGGAGACATCACTCTCTGTTCTCTCAGCTAATCAGATAACAGAGTTAAGGACTGGTATGCAGGCAACCACAGCAACCTGTGTGCACTTAGAAAGCACATAAAACCACAAAAAGGCTATATATTTAGAATAAAGTCTTTAATTAACCGTCCCTTCATGTGGAAATCTAATCTTTGTTGAAAAAACCCCCTTTTAAGTTCCTATTTTTTTGAAAGTAATTGGACAACTGTTATCTGAGGGGGGCCCTGATAACCCCGGGAATAAATGTATTTGTTGAATTTCCACAGCCATGATTTTTTATTCTCAAAGGAGATAAACCTTTTGTATAGGTGTCTGACAAGAATTTATACCTTTCACCCATTTAAGAAAATATACATGTTGGGTTCGGAACAATTTGGCCCAACACCAATTTTGACCAACCAATCGGCCGGCGGGAAAATCTGGAAACCGCTTAGAATCCTGATATATTTACACTTACTTTTTTGTATCCAGCTCTATTTGGTTTTAAAATATCCCCACAAGCTGCCGATTGGTTGCACAAAATTGGGTTTGGGACGAATTGTCCTGATTTTTTGACCAATGTGTAGGTGTTTGGTGAGGACAATAGGAATATCCGTTGGCTGATTGGTATTGAAGGTGTATGGCCACCTCTTATTCCATCTTTCTCATCTTAGAGTTATATTATAAAATTCTAATCACTGCTAGGAAATGACTGCATAAATATTTATGCAGCTTCCACTGAATTCTAGAAGACTTGTTAAATCCTGTCATTTAAAACAAAAATTGAGAAAAAAAAAAAAGAAAAAAAATATTAGGTAAGCCTTGTTGCCAGGGGCCCAGGCAATTCTCGCTACTTATAGTATATTGATGCATGGGCTCTAGTATCATGCTGAATGTGAATGTTTTTTTTACATTGCATTTTCCCAATTTAACGTATCATTTAAAAAAAAGTGTATAAAAAAAAAAGTGAGTGATTGTACAAAAAACCTTATGGTTATGTAAGATAAAAACGCCAAGGGGAACCCCAAAACCAATAAAGGCCAATTCTATGAAGCCATCTAGTAATGAGATCACCAGATACAAAGTAAAAACCCAAGCAAAAGTGGAAGGGCATTTATCTTCAGGGGGAACATGTGCTCTGATATTCCTAATGATATGTTCCTGCAGCTACGGCGGCGACTTCTTTAAACTCAACATATTGACTTCATAGGCAAATAAAAATAATGAGCTCTGGGTGATGTTCATAGGACACTTTGGTCACTTCAAAGTTTTAAGATTTTTTTCTTTACTTTAAGGAAATGCTATACAGATAATTTTTTACGAATCTATTGCATGAAGCATTTTACTCTGAAATTAAGAAAATTGCATAAGAGGGTATAAGTAAGTATTCTCTTCTTTTGATAATGAAAGTTGTTGCCCAGTTATGGCCTCCAGTCATTGTACTGGCTGCTTCTTTCTTCTGCTCCGTTAGGACACCTATAAGGGTATGTTCACACGGCTTATTTTGGGGCGTATTTCACGGCATACTGCCGCTTAGTATACGAAATCGGCCCAATCATTACGGTAACCAAGCTCCTAAAACTAGGGGTTACGCCCCTCTCCCCCGGGGGTACAATACATCTATTGTATGCGCGGGGAGATAAGTGACATGTCAATGGGGACGTCGCGGGAGTACGCGCCGATCTGGGCGAACACCCGGCGTAATTTCGGCGCAGACAGTACGCCCCGCAAATAAGCCGTGTGAACTTATCCTAACCAACGCAAGGTATTTCTCCCCAGCCGGAAAAAAACCCCTTTTTAAGCTTTTTTTTTTTTCAAAAAAAGTGAAAAAAAAACTGAAAAGAGGTCCCATAGACTTTAATAGTAAAAACATCCTGCGGTCTCCACAGAATATTTTTTTTTTCTTCTCGTTTTATCTGCTGGTCGTTTTTTTGAAACATGTTGCATAACAAAAAATGACTCAGCAGGGCAGAAAAATTACTATTGGAGTCTATGTAAAGCGACGGACGTTTTTGGTGTGTTTTTTGCCACAAAAATGCGTCAAAAACACGCCAAAAAATGCAAAACTCACCAAAAAATTTTTCTTTTTTTTTTTACAGCCCTTTGACAGAAGTGACAAAAAAACAGGGTTTTATAAGTTTTAAGGGTTTGATTTCGGCATTTTTTTTTCCAATGCTGTGTAGACCTAGCTGAGCTGCACTGCCCAGGGGCAGCCTGCAGTGATCTAAATGCTATCTCCCGTCTCAGAGGCTCAGGCTGCTGCCCTTCCTTTACGTTCCTTTCACGAGTCGGGGCCCATTCAATTAGCTTTTCTTTTTTATTACAACTCACCCAAAATCAACACATAGCCCAAACTTATTCAAAACAGCAAACATTATAAACAACAAGCTAAAAAACTATCTGTAAACAAGCAGGATATACAATCTGTTGTATCTTTGAAATGAGGCAAAATCAAACGAAAAGTATTATTGAATGTTTTTTCCCTTTTCCTTTCCACTTTTTAAAGCTAATGAAACAATGGGGGTACCCTTAAGAGGCAGTGAAGGTACCCGGCAAGCACAATGGTTGTCTTAATTGTCAGATGGGTTAAGAGATCTCTGAAAACTTCTTAAAGGGGGTTTTTTTATATATATTTTGGGCCCCACTCCACTTTTGGACGGCATCTTTTGGCCCATCCTGGGGGGTTCCCGCTTGGCTTTTGGGATCGACTCCTTGTAGAAAGGTATTGGGGGGAAAGATTTTTGACAAGGGGAAAATTTCAACTGGCCTTAGCAGCTTTATTTAGGCACACGTTTACAGAAAACACACAAATAAATCCTTGGCCTCCTGGCCACTAGCTCACCCCAGGCCCTCTCTGTCTAGAGGTCTTTGCCCACGCACGCACCCCAAAATTACAGTGCTTTTCTGTGACCAAAACTTTCCTGTACCTTGGAGGCCAGGCTCTTTTTAAACTCTGCTGCTCCCAAAAGTCAGGGACAACCCGCCCCCCTGTCACCTGGGGGTACCGCCTTTTAAGAGGGCCCAGTAAGACCTGGCACTGGGCTTGGGCCCCCACCCAACCCCCCCCTGACCGTCCTGGGGGAAGGAAACCCATATAAGGTAAGGCAGCCCAAATAGTTACCTGTGTCAGTAACCCATTGTTAAAAGACACCAAAAAATTTCCCTTCCCCCACCGAAACCAGGGTTTTTGGTGGACGTCATTGCAGGTATCTTGCTGAATTCCCTCAGGGCAAAAAACCTGCAACTGCACAAGGTCACTCAGCCACAAAATATATTTAGCATACTATTACCCATTTAAAATAAAAAAGTTATACTCAACTCGCTCCTCTTCTCGGATCCAGCGCTGCGCTGTCCTCTCTACTCTCTACCGTTTTTTGTTTGCTTCTTCCAAACTGGGACATCACGGCTCCACCAGTCACATAGTAGTAAGCTGTCCACACAGTGAAGTCAGGAGGTGGTACATGAGCTGTGCAATTATGTAGAGCACTATCTTTCTTCTCATTGGCTATATTACTGTTTGTAAGCTTTTTTTATTGTGTTTCTCACTGAGATTTAGTTCTCTCTCAACTGCCAGGAAATGGCACGTAACCGCCGCCAATCAGCGGGTGCAGCAGTGACGACCCCGTTCAGAAAAGCAAGAAGTGAACAAAAGACCAGCAGAGACAGGGCACTGCACAGCAATGGATATGAGGTGAGTATACAACCCATTGCAAGACATAGAAGATGCCCGTTCTCTCTCTGTTTCTTACACTGCAGCTCGGCCTATACAGATTGGCTGCTGCATGTAAGCACAAGCTCACCAGGAAGACAACACATAGAAGGCTAATCTGCAATACAGCAAACATTATAAACAACAAGCTGAACTATCTGTAAGAAAATGAATCAGGTAAACACTTGGACAAATAGATCAGTAGAAGCCTCCGAATGTGTTTTTTTATATCATATACACCTGTTAATAAATGACTTCAGTCTTTGACAAGGGTAACAATATTAGGTAAAAACCACCTAGCATTGCTACCCAGACCTGTCACACATCTTGAGTGATCTATAGATGTACATTGTCAGATTTACATTCCCCTTTCCTATTTTGCTGCTTTGCCTGTGCAAGTATCAGGGTTGTTCTGCCATTTCCTGAGGTCACACATTTAACTCGGTTCAGGATCAATAATGGAAAGGATCCTGTCTAGATAGATTAATATAAAATAATACCATAGAGAATGATACCATGAAAAACTGATATCCTATCCTACTGTGTAGTGAGCTAGTACTGGAGCAAGTCAGCAAAGAAGAGGCTGCAGCGCCCGTTGAAGGGTCACAGCTTACCAAAACAGCTGATCATCAGGGTGCCTAGAGTTCGAACCCCACAAAGCTAATATTGCCAGCTCAGGCATGGGAAAGGCCATCCATTTTGAGGCCCCCCTTTTACTCTTTATCATGTATCTTGAGTTGGTAAACTGTGGCTTTTTAGTACTGGCAGGAAAATTGTTGATTTAAAGTATTAATATTTTTCCATTTTCAGCTTGTGAGACTTTGCGGCTTATCCACTGTATTGTGTAAGGGAACATTATGCAGACGCTGGTGATACAGAAGAGGTTTCACATTGGCAGCCTCGTCTATTAATCAGGCTCATTTCCTTTCTTCTAATTCAATAGCAACATATTCATCTGCTGCTTTTTCAGCCTCGCACTCAATTACTCAGCATCACAAACAGCTACACTGGCTATGTACTGTACAAAGGCAGCAATAATAGGGGGCCCTGGAAAATATATAGATAATCTGACAGCTGAATGTCTAGGAAATAGTATATGAGTTCTATGGGTTATCATTGCAGTTAATCTAAACTGATGTGATGAAAATTGTGATCTTTATCACACATTACTTACCCTGTTTCCCCGAAAATAAGACCTAGTGCATTTTTTGATGCAATTCAGAGTTTGGCTGCTTCTGCTGATGTTTGTGATGAAATCACTATATTATATTAATACATGTTGATTTTTTGTTCAACAATAAATGTGAATTCTTGTTCATGGAGGAATAAGACATCCCCTAAAAATAAGTCTTAGCTCGTCTTTAGGAGCAAAAATTAATATAAGACACTGTCTTATTTTCGGGGAAACAGAGTATAATGTTGAAGAGTTATTTAGCACTAGAAAAAAAAAACATTGCTACTTTCTTCCCAAAACAGTTTTATCCTATTCACTTTAAAGGGGTGTTCCCACCATGCACTTTAATAGCATATTGATAGGATATGTCATCAAAGTGTGATGGGATTTGGGTCACACCTCTGGGACCCACACCTATTTTTAAGTGAACACGGAAAATCTCAGCAAAGAATGGAGAGGTGGTCGCTCTTGTGCGCAATACTCCATTCTGTTCTATGGGAGTTCTGAGTACAGGTGAGCGGTGTGTTCGGATGTACTCGGACCTTGGAATAGAATGGAGAGTTGTGCACGAGCGTGTGTTTTGCCAAGTTTTATTAATACAGGTTCTAGATACAGCTTTAAAGGGGTTTTGCCACAATGTTATGTTGACGTGGGATCCTCCAAAATAGGTATTTAATCACTTTTCTAA
Source organism: Phyllomedusa bahiana (assembly GCA_025379985.1). Lineage (NCBI taxonomy): Eukaryota > Metazoa > Chordata > Amphibia > Anura > Hylidae > Phyllomedusa > Phyllomedusa bahiana. The sequence goes on from JAODAL010004768.1 coordinate 145,959, forward strand.
ATATATGTGATTACAAAACGTGAAGCCTATGAGAGCTACTCCCATTGCCCCTTTTCCCCTTAGTTTCCTGATATTTTTAACTTTAAAGCACGCCCGGGGACACTGACAGGAGTGTTTGGGCCGCGCTTGCGCTTCTTTATTTTTTTTGACGGGGAACAAAAAGGAGCTTGCAAGGGGAATGGGGGAAAAAGGGCCCAGTGAAATTAAAGGCCCTGTCTGCTGTTTAGGGAATCCACTGGTTGTAATGAAAATTATTTGAGAAAACATTGCGGGGACTCCCCCTTCTTCCTGGGCTTTTTGCTCACCTTCCCCTCTCAACCCTCCCGGGTTTTCATACTCAGATGTTTTGGTTTATTTCTCTTTGAGCAAAAAAGAGGTAAGGAACTAACTTTGGAAAAAAACCCTTTAAAGAAGGAAATAATTGGGAATACAACGCGTTGTATTTAACATAGGAATTAATCAATAAATGTTCAAATGATAAAATATAAAGCAATATGATAAACTGGTTACAGGAAATTTTACGGGGAATTGGGGTCCCCAAGTTTTGAAAAAAATTTGTATTTAAAAAGGTTAAATTTTTTAGGTTTATGTTCAAAACGACTTAAAAATGGGCCCGTATTTCGTGGGAAATTACGAAAAGGGGGGGGCGGCAAATTACGGGGAAATTTACGCCCCAAGTCATTACGGTTAATCACAGTTTCATAAAAAAAACTAGGGGTTTAAAGTTCCCCCTCCCCCCTTGGCGAATCCGCCGGGGGGGGAGTTTAAGTGACATGTAAATTTAATACCCGGGGAATACATGCCGATGTAATGTAGTCTATGGGCCGGCGGGGTTTGCGGCCCCCCATCCTGCTCCCCCCCCGCCCCCGCCCCGCCCCCGTCCACACGGGAAAATTGCGGGGGGGAAATTTTAAGCCCTGTAAATTAAGACGTTTTTTAAAAACCCTTTTCCCTAACAATACCTCCCCTGGAGTTTTAACAACTTTAACCTGTTCAAAAAATCTTCAGCCAAAGAAAAGTTTAAAAATGGCGAAACGGGGGACTACAGGGACCTCAAAAACCAGTTTGTGAGCGTCCTTAACACTGGGTACAAGAGCTTCTGAAGTCACCAAAGTTTCTCTGGTTTTTATATGTCTTAAGCATATTAAGCCGTGTGAACATGGCCTTAAAGCTTTGCCCTTGGTGGGTAGCTTAAATGGAGATGAGCGGCAGTACCAGATTAAACCCCTGGATAGGTTTTGTGCTGTTTCTGGAAGAAAACAAATATTTTTTTTCTTATTCTGGACAACCCCTTTCTCTGGTTTAAAAAAGGTTGTTTTTTGGGCATCCCAAATGCAAAGAAAAAAAAATTACTATGCATTTAAAAATAAAAATTAATTATTTTGGCCCGACACAGATTTTTTAAAATATATTTTACCAAAATTTTAGTGCCATTTGGGGGGCAAAATACCGGGTTTTTGGGAAATATAGATTTTTACAGTTACAAAAAAAGAAAAGAAGAGAAAAAGTTATATCACTACTTAATAGAATATTTGGCATAGTCATTGTAAAAGGTAATGGCAGAGATCGATGTTGTCACAAATTTTTAAAAAAAGAGACATACAAGCCCAATTTTGTTGCAGCATACTGTATATAAACTAACCTAGTTTTAAAGGGATTGTTTGGCCCTTTAAATTTTTTGAAATTTGACAACTCAGAATGTAGTAAAATAATAAAAGAAGCAGTTCACACCTTAATGATCTGAAGCTTACGGGATCCCCTGCTGCTTTCTACTTTCTGGTCTCTCTCAACATGGACATGTGACTGTCGCAGGCAATCACTAGACTTAGGGGGAGCCCTTTTTTAGCCGGGTTTTTGGTGTACCCCAAAATTATACTACTTTTTCATTTGTTTCATAGTTTGTTTTTTAAAGGTTAAAAAAAAGAAAAGTCGTCCCAAACTAGTTCAGGGCCCGTTTTTGCTAAGGGGTTGATCCAGGGAAACAAAAAACCCCCCAAAGAGGTAAGGGAAACCCCAAATTTTCCCTTTTTTTTAGGGGAAAAAACCTTCCTGACTCCAATTTTGGGCATCCCGAAAAAAATCCCCTGGATCAATTTAAACCCCTTTTCCTGTTAAAAACCTAGTCATAAATTGTTTTATTATTTCGCTAAGAAAGCTCCAAAAAACCTTTTTGAACTCCGTTATTGAATTTCACCCTGACAAGTTTTCCCCTGGCGAGAGTTCCAAAAGTCCTCCTTTTTTACAGTTTAAAAAATCCCTTTCTATGTTTTTGTAGAAAACTTTGTTTTCCCCAAGAAAGTAAAGGGCGCCCCCCCCCTTTTTCTAGATACAGCCCTTTGGGTATAAAAAAAAAATCTTGGGAGGGGATTCCCAATTTTACCTTTGATGTTTTAACTATTTATTATTCCCCCCAAGCCTTTTTTCTCCCAAACAAAAAAAACCCCTAATCTTGAAATTTCCCGTGTACTGTATTTTCCACCCCGTCCTTTTATTATTTTTTTTTGCCCGCCTTTGTACCTGTTCAAAATCTACAATTTTTTTCCCTGTGCACTGGTTGCCCAAAACTGTACCCCAATTTTTCCATGTGTGTTTTTAACAGAATTTTTAAAAGGATTTTTTTCCCAAATTGATAATTGCATTTATATGTTAACCTATTGTCTTTCCTGCCAGGCCTCCACTTTCAGACCTTTGAATAAACCTTATTATCCTTATTGGGATTGTTTTACAGGTTGTATCTTCTCAAATATTTTTCAACTTATGATGACGGATCCCCCCTTGAAGAAGCAAACAGCAAAAACAGCTCAGGATTACTGCCCTCCCCCCCATACATGGGTGAGTTGGTTAAAGAAATAGCCTTTACATACTTATATATATTATATATCCAGGTCTTGCCCAGTTTATATTAATAAATTTTAAACCAAATTTAAACCTTGTTGTTTTTGGGGGGTAGAAGTTTTGGGGTTGGGTGTGTTTTTTTTATGTTTGTATTTTTGTTTTTTTATTTTTTTTTCATTATGTTATTTAATATATTTTTTTTTACCATTAAAAGGGGTTTTGTCCATTTTCTCTCATACCTCCCCGTATCCCGCTCTTCACTCTGTGGTTTCGAAGGGGGCTGTGATTTTTTTGAATTCATATTGTACCCCCAGGGTGACATCACCCGGGCCTTTTCCTCTATGAATCAAAGAAAGGCTTTTATTTAAAGCATTGGAGTAGTCAAGGGGGAAAGTTTTTGCCCCAGGCACAAGGGTCCCAGGTTGAATCCCCTTGCAGAAACCAAACCTTTTTTTTTTTCTCTTTTTCAAAAACAGACCCCATTGAGGTTTTTTTTTATTTATTTGCATGTTTACTAATTTTCTAAGGAAAAAGAGGACGGGGAGAAATGACAGCACCGGGGTTTGAACAAAAGTCTGCCTAGGGGAGAGGTGATGTTTAGATGGCGACCAGGGCTGAGGGCTCACACCCTGGTCTATCCCCCGGAGACGAGCTGGAAACAATGGATCACGAAGGGAGCAGCTACAACAAAAATGGTGCAGAATTTTTAATAATAATGAATGGTGAAAATATTTGTTTATTTCATTTGCAAGATTCCCACGTCAATTTTACTTCGTGGCAAAACCCCTTTAAGGGTTGTTGTTGGCGTCTTACTGAGTGACTGGACAACCCCGCTTTCATATTGGCTTTAGTGATACCATTTTTGATACATATGGGTCAATGTTTACAATGCTAAGCAAGCTGCATAGAGCTTGACAGCATTGCTTTGTCTTGTAAAGGTAACCACTAAAACCATGAACTAGAACTAAAACAGCCTAATGCCAAAGTAAGTATTACTCCGCCCCCCCCGTGGTGGTGAAAGTAAGGACGGACTCACGCAAGATTGTTGGGGTTGGTGTTCCAATATCTAGGGTAGATGAGCATTAGGAGTCTATACGGCAAAAAAAGTGGCTTTAGGTCTACATTTGGTCCATTTCCCGAATACATATAGTTTATGTACAAGACACAAAAGTGTGGTTTACAGTGCTTTTGTGTCTGGCACATTTGATTCCTATGGCTCAGCTGCAGTATAAGCTGAAATAATTTTTTCAAGATATTCTAATACCATGGATACCACTGATGTAGGGTGGAAATGTCATGTGAATGGCTATTTCCATCACCTTGATTATCTTTAAACATGTAGGTAACGATAAATATAGACTATTACCAAATAAATTGCTGTTCTGATTTTGTTTCACTTCAGAGTTAGAGCAGCGCTTATCTCCTGCTTGTGTACACAGCCCTTTCCCAAGTTCCTAGGGTTACTGACCACTGTTACCTAATAGATTGTGTTCTGATTTTGTTTCACTTGAGAGTTAGAGCAGTTCTTATCTCCTGCTTGTGTAACAAGCTTCCTAGCTACTGACCATTGGTTACTGACCACTGTTACCTAATAATTGCTGTTCTGAATTTTTTTTCACTTCAGAGTTAGAACAGCCTTAAATTTTCCCGCTTGTGTACACAAGCTTCCTAGGCTACTGACCACTAGGTTACTGACCAAGTTACCCAATAGGATTGCTGTTCTGATTTTGTTTCACTTCAGAGTTAGAGCAGCGCTTATCTCCTGCTTGTGTACACAAGCTTCCTAGGCTACTGACCATTAGGTTACTGACCACTGTTATCTAATAGATTGATGTTCTGATTTTGTTTCACTTCAGAGTTAGAGCAGTTCTTATCTCCTGCTTGTGTACACACGCTTCCTAAGCTACTGACCATTAGGTTACTGACCAAAGTTACCTAATAGATAGCTGTTCTGATTTTGTTTCACTTCAGAGTTAGAGCAGTTCTTATCTCCTGCTTGTGTACACAAGCTTCCTAGGCTACTGACCACTAGGTTACTGACCACTGTTACCTAATAGATAGCTGTTCTGATTTTGTTTCACTTCAGAGTTAGAGCAGCGCTTATCTCCTGCTTGTGTAGACAAGCTTCCTAGGCTACTGACCACTAGGTTACTGACCAAAGTTACCTAATAGCTGTTCTGATTTTGTTTCACTTCAGAGTTAGAGCAGCTCTTATCTCCACCCACAGTATGACCAGAAAGAGGGAGCCTGAAGCTGGCTGTGAAAAGCAGGCTCTGTGAAACAGTATGGTGAGATCACTTCTTTAAGTGAAATGTACTATCGTAAACACACACATCGGAAATTATATACTTCCTACCCTCTCTGTCTATAAATAAGCTTTATTGCTGCAACAGCTCAGCATATTACTCTATGTTGCTAAACAGTATGGGAAACAGAGAAAGATATTGTGCATGCTGTGTGCATGACCCAGGCGATCTCTAAGGTCATAATGTGACACATTACACTATGTTACGGGAAACCAGAGTGTGCTTGTATCAGCATCCATGTGATTAGAGGGACTCAAAGCTTAGGATTCAAAGAAAGGCTTTGCATTTACCAGCAGTGGTCAGTTAATGGAGATTTATCATATATTATAAAATACCTTATTTTTTTTTATATTCTTTAAGTGAATTCTCTAAAAACGGACTCTAAAACTGTAAAAACCATAAGAATATGCCATAGATGTCTGAAAGTCCAACTGTTTGAGAACATCTGAAAAACAGGGGTCCTCTTACCTCCATCCTTGTTTTTGCATGCATGGCTCTCTTCTAGAAGTCCACTTCTATGGGAATTAGTGCACTAAGTACAACTCATAAGTGCCCTTAGCTGTATGTGGAACTCCAATTGAAGTGAATGGAGAGTTGAACACACACAGCTACCTCTCTGTTTGCTAAAACCATTGGAAGAACAGGGACAGAAAGTTTAAGGGGAAAATTTTAGCAATTTGCTATTTTTACC